>CM055126.1:96997061-97282061 GCA_029206835.1 Rana muscosa
TGGAGGAGTTTTGGGGGGGGTTGCTCTGCAGGTGGAGGAGTTTTGGGGGGGGGGTTGCTCTGCAGGTGGAGGAGTTTTGGGGGGGGGTTGCTCTGCAGGTGGAGGAGTTTTGGGGGGGGTTGCTCTGCAGGTGGAGGAGTTTTGGGGGGGGTTGCTCTGCAGGTGGAGGAGTTTTGGGGGGGGGTTGCTCTGCAGGTGGAGGAGTTTTGGGGGGGTTGCTCTACAGGTGGAGGAGTTTTGGGGGGGGGTTGCTCTGCAGGTGGAGGAGTTTTGGGGGGGGGGTTGCTCTGCAGGTGGAGGAGTTTTGGGGGGGTGGGTTGCTCTGCAGGTGGAGGAGTTTTGGGGGGGGGGGTTGCTCTGCAGGTGGAGGAGTTTTTGGGGGGGGGTTGCTCTGCAGGTGGAGGAGTTTTGGGGGGGGGGTTGCTCTGCAGGTGGAGTTTTGGGGGGGGGGTTGCTCTGCAGGTGGAGGAGTTTTGGGGGGGGGGGTTGCTCTGCAGGTGGAGGAGTTTTGGGGGGGGGGGGTTGCTCTGCAGGTGGAGGAGTTTTGGGGGGGGGGGGTTGCTCTGCAGGTGGAGGAGTTTTGGGGGGGGGGTTGCTCTGCAGGTGGAGGAGTTTTGGGGGGGGGTTGCTCTGCAGGTGGAGGAGTTTTGGGGGGGGTTGCTCTGCAGGTGGAGGAGTTTTGGGGGGGGGTTGCTCTGCAGGTGGAGGAGTTTTGGGGGGGGGGTTGCTCTGCAGGTGAAGAAGTTGGGGGACCCTCTGCAGGAGAAGGTGTGTGGGGGGGGGGGGGGTGCTCTGCAGGCGGAGGGGTACCAGTGACTAAAGATAGAGGAAGGAAGAATCGGATTCTTTTCTGTTGTGGATGTTCACATCTGTCACCTGGAGAGTGCAAAGTCTGGTGTAGCTGTGCATGGTAGCCAATCGGCTTCTAACTTCAGTGTGTTCAATTTAAACTTTGACAAAAAAAAACAACCTGGAAGCTGATTGGCTTCTATGCAGAGCTGCACCAGATTTTGCGCTCTTCAGTTTTAGTAAGGCCCCTTTCACACTGCCGCGTAATTTTTTTCCACAATTCTGTCACAATTTTAGGTAACACCTGTGTAAACTTGCAGTCTATGGACCTTAACTCGCATCAGTCGGGCCAAAGTAGTACAGGGAATACTTTGAAGTCTCACAGATATGAAAGGTTATCATTGGGACTTATGGGGTACAACTTGTCATGTGACTCTGATGTCCAAAGTCACAGTATTAGGCACACAAGTGTGAAAGGGGCCTAAACCAACCCCAAAGTATGTCCAGCCCAATCTTTTTGTCATCGTATTGGATAGAGTGGGGAAGGATTAAAGTCCTTGTCAGGTTTTTACTGCTAGCCGAGATTTCCCCTCACTTCCTGTTTCTGGCTGACCACTTTTTTATCACAGGATTTGAGGAATTCACTGAAAGCAACAAAAACTGAAATAGAAATGTATTTTTGTTTTATTATTAATGGAGGAGGAGGAGGAGGTTGGAGCTGCTGTCAGGTTTCTATTTCTCCTGTCTGGTAAAAGCATTTCCAGCAGGACAGGAAGTATAGGAGTAATTCTAATAGAGAATCCTTCCCCACTCCATCCAAAATGAGAAGAAACTCTTTAATATAAAGCTTGTTCCCTTTCTGCACCATGAAAACCTAATAGTAGTCTGGAGCTCCACTTTCATACAAGTATTTCTTCTCTTGATGTGTAACTGACTAAAGATACTTCAAATCTGTTTTATTTCCTCAGATTAAAAAGGCGTACAGACAGAAAGCCCTGACCTGCCATCCAGACAAAAATCCTGATAATCCTCGAGCTGGTAAGAGCGATGAGCATCTATTACTTATAGCAAATGTTTTTAAAAGGGGGAACAAATTCAGTGGGACTTCTGGGTACGGTGTTTTTGCTTTGTCAATAAGCCCAGGTTCACACTTGGCTACGGGGATGAAGCCGTGCGAGTTCAGCTGAACTCGCACGATTTTGGCTGCGATTACAGAGACATCTGTGCAGTTTTTCATGCCGAAATCGCAAAAAGTAGTACAGAAATTACTTTTTGAAATTGGTGCAGCGCAGCAGATGCGGCGTCGCACCGATTAGGACGGGGCCATTGCTGGCAAATGCCGCCGATTTGACTTGTCAAATCTCACCAGTGTGAACCAGGCCTAAAAGAGGGAATGTAATTTTGTCCTTTTTGTATTTTGCAGATTTGCACTACAGAACGTGTACCATAGGAAACAATGTTAAATGGACTGTAGTGCAAATATGAAAAAAGCACAAAAAAAATGCACAGGTGTGAATCCAGACTAAAACTGGCCATTCATAGTTTGATTTTCATCTGAATGTTAATACAAAAAACTGTAAATTCTTTGCCTAAGGTGTATCTAAACCCGAAAAACACAAATGTCATATATTGCTTAGCGTACCAGTCCTCGGATGTGGTGGCTGCATTCATTCTTTCTTCCTTTTTTATTTTCATCTGGTAATATACACTTCCTGTCCCTTTATTGCTATACTCACTTCTCCTAAAGCCTGGTACACACTATGGGGGTTATTTACAAAAGGCAAATCCACTTTGCACTACAAGTGCACTTAAAAGTGCAGTCACTGTAAATCTGAGGGGAAGCTCTGCTGATTTTATCATCCCATCATGTGCAAGCTAAAATGCTGTTTTTTATTTTCCTTGCATGTCCCCCTCGGATCTACAGTGATTGCACTTTCAGTGCAATTTCAAGTGCACTTGTAGTGCAAAGTGGATTTGCCTTTCGTAAATAACCCCCTACGAGTTGTTTTTATGTTTTAACCCAGCAGGTTGAATGGGGGGGAAAAAAACTGTCTGCTCCAGTCAGAGCACCTGTACTAACAATCCGATGTTAGTACAACGATCTCTCCCACTGAGCTGTTGTGTTTTGACAAGGGTGCCCCCCCCGCGCCAGAACACTGGTCAGCACTCTCAGACAATGGCTGAGACCTTTGATTGGGAGCCGGACAGCTGCTGGTTTTCTGGCATGCTAGTCCGACAAAAGCCGGCCCACTTCTGTCGGACCAAATGTCGGAAGTTTTTTATTGAACCAGCTGATGTCGCCCGGCATTTGGCCTGTGTGTACTAGGCTATAGTTGGTCGGGACCACAGCATGGACTTGAAACATATCTGCCTTTGTTCATCTTAATTACATGATTGATTGCTGGGATTAGTAGTTTACAAAGAAAAGATTGCTTTTGCTGACTTTTCATCTCACCAGAAGTAAGTAGGTCACTGCATTTCTGGTAAATGACGAAAAAACTAATGCCTAACTTTTTTTATTTATTTATTTTTCATCACCAAGGGGAAAAAAGTCCCCCAGCACCTGCGTCTTTGGTTTTGTTTGGCGGCAGCCAATGGCTGCGCTGCTATCAATCTATCCAATCGAGAGCTAAGGACCCCGGGCAGAGAGACGGCACATCCTCACCGTGTAACCTTCCAGGGCTGAGGGGCCGGTGACTGCCAGAATTTTTTTCACCTTAATGCAAAGGATGCATTAAGGTAAATAAACAGGGGGGGTAAACCAACCCTTTAAGCACAGGTAGCTCTAAAGAGAACTACCACCAAATAAGAGTAAATGCTTTATTGAATTCACCCCAAGGTCTCACTGCTGGATCAAATCCTGTTTTAGGCTTGGTTCACACTAATGCAATGTGATTTTCATGTGATTTCCAGAGCGACTATGTAGTAACTTGGATGTGATTCTGATCAGACTTTGACCTGAATTCATTGCTACTTTACTCACAAGTCGCATCGGCATTAGATAAGGATTCCTATGAGACTTTGATGAGCTCCGTTTTATTTTTTTTGCTTTTTAAAGGATAAGTTCACCTATTTTGAAAAAAAATAATAAACGCACATCTTTTTGCCGGTAAAAAAATGTGCATTTATTTATTTTTACTTGGAGTCTGGGAAAGCATTGCGCTGGTGCCATGCAGGAATCCTGCAGACTTCAGTGTACCTGTCTGCTCATACCTCGTACAGGCGGACAGATTTTTTTTTATTTTATTTATTTTTTGGAACTTTTTTGTAAACGTGCATTGTACATGTGAATGGGCTGCCCTATGTGCGGCAAATGACCCAAAGTAGCTCTGGAACCTTTTCAGTCGCGAAGTGTCGCGCGTTTTCAGTTTGCATTTTGGCGTGTTTGTAGCTTATTTTGGCACACAACAAACGCATGGCAAAACATGCGTCTGCTGACCATGATTGGGCTGTCTTTACTAATTAGGCTGCATTTACAACATCTGCACATTTCTAAATACACGGCAACTCGCGCTGAAATCACAAGCTTTTTTCAGGTGTCATTAACAATTGTGTTGCCGTCACATCTGCATGTTTACAAACACACGACAATCCGCATAGAAAATGTACACTTTATAGCGTGTCTCAAGAATGCGCTGAAAACACACACTGCGATTGCATTGCTATGCATTCACATCTGCATGTTTCTGAATGCGCGACAACATGCACAGTAAAAAATACGCTTTGCCTCACATTTCAGAAATGTGCTGCAAACGCACAGTGCGCTTGTATTGCCATAATGGCATGCTAACTGCAGCTGGGGTGTCCTTAAAGTGATACTAAAGCTTTGTTTTGTTTTTGTTTTTTAAAACAAACATGTCAGTTGCAGCTCGTTTTGCACAGAGTGGCCCCCGAACATCCTCTTCTGGGGTCCCTCGGCAGCTCCTCCCCGCATTAGATAACCCCCTAGGAGAAGCGCTCTTCCGAGGGGGTTACCTTGCGGGTGCGCTCCTGAGTCATTCATTCGGCGCCCACGTCATTGGATTTGATTGACAGCAGTGAGAGCCAATGGCTGCGCTGCTATCAATCTATCCAATCAAAGCCGGGACTCCGTGAAGAGAAGGACAGCGGGGACGCGTCAAGGAGATGAAAGGTCTCAGGTAAGTAAAATGGGGGGGGGGGGCGCTGGGGGAACAGTGATTGCCAAAGGGGTGGTAAAGGCTCGTGTTTTCTCACCTTAATGCAACCTATGCATTAAGGTGAGAAAACACGAGCCTTTACAACCCCTTTAACGATTAAGATGCATTCACATCTGTGTGTTTACGAAATGCACAAGAACTTGCACAGAAAGTGCACACTTTGCTGCGCATTTTGGAAGTGCACTGCAAATGCACATTGCCAACGCGCATGGGAAAGCATGCATCGTGCTTGCGTTACTATAATGGCAATGCGCGTTTGCAGCGCGTATCCAAAACGTGCAACAAAGTGCATGTTTTCTGTGCGGGTTTGGAAACGCACAAATTCAGCCTTAATGTTAATGACGCCCCAATCATGGTTAGCAGACCCATGTTTTGCCATGTGGCAAAATGAGCTACAATCGCGCCAAAGCACGCACTGAAAAAATTTGCGACGCTCCGCGATTGGAATAGTGCAGAAAC
The DNA here is from genome assembly GCA_029206835.1 of Rana muscosa. NCBI lineage: Eukaryota > Metazoa > Chordata > Amphibia > Anura > Ranidae > Rana > Rana muscosa. The sequence goes on from CM055126.1 coordinate 97,002,488, forward strand.
ATTTTTCAAAGGTGCAGAGTTTTGAGGTGCACTGATTGGAAAGGTCACCATTGAACCTAATGTGATTTCACTTGTCATGCGACTTTGTGGGGTTGATTTAATAAAACTGGAGAGTGGCTTCCATGTACAGCCGCACCACCTTTTTTCAATCTGCTTCTAACTTCAGCTTGTTCAATTAAGTTTTGACCATAGAACCTGGAATCTGATCAATATATGTGGCAAGTTGCATCCCAAGTCACACTTGTGTGAACAGGGGCTTACTGAACTGACCTAAATAATTTCACAGCTCCCTAATTTATCCTTCTTCATTTGTGCCATTTCAGCCGATTTATTTCACCAGCTGTCTCAGGCCTTGGAAATACTAACTGATGGAGCAGCAAGGGTGAGTAAATTATTAAAATAAGACCACGATTATTTATAGATTAGGTTCACTGCCATCTTTTCTGTATAGAGTCAGTGGTATGTCAGTCAGGTAACTTTCTGCCATGTTTGTAGTCCCTCTATACTTGGGGATTAAAGTATGGTGCCCATTGCATGTTCCTGATGTTCTCTTTGCATCATATGATTCCTAGGGCATAAAGAGTATTCAGCCAAATCTTCCAGTACATACTAATGCACAACAAACACAAAGTGCAAGGTTGCCACAGCAATCAGAAAAGAGGAACCTTCAGTAAGCCCATTCAATTTTACATCACAAATCTAGAGCTCACTTGCCTGAATGCTTGCTGCAGCCCTGCTCCTTCCTTCTAGCCATGGCAGGTCATGGCGCTCCAGATCTTTAGAAACTGACATGTCTAATACTCAGTTTCTGATTCACTGGAAGCATGTCATCTTCTGCAGGGCTGGAACACGCGTGTAATCCATTGCGTGGCTAGAGCAGTGCAGCACTGGAATGACTGACTGGACAGGTACTGTATGTAATTACAGTCACAGGTCTCATGACTACACCCTGAGACTGACAACCACTGCACCCAGGGAATGACCATGATTAAAGCCAGAAGGTTAGGTAATGACCTTCATGTTAAAAACACTACAGCTAAAGGATGAACACTGTGTAGCCAGGAGAATGACCATAACTAGAAATACTACTAGACTTATACAGTGACCCATGCGATATTTCCGCTAGAACTAAGATGTGGTGGTTTTTGGTGAGGAGCATATGATGTCCGTGGTTCCCAGCTTTTTGGAGCTGGCTCCTAGATATAGGATAAATGTGACCGGTGTGATCATGATTCTTTGCCAAGTTAAATAGAAGGTAGATTTGGGTTACGTAAAATATATTTAATCCCTTGGATGATTACAGTTACAGTACATACTACAGAATGTAACTTGCTGTAAATGCACTAAAAGTGGAGAGGAATAATTACACCTGTTTGGTTTTATTGCTGTCTGTGCCCCCGTTAGGAAGGTTCATCCTGTTTACTGTTCCCATCGAAAGTGATGGCAGAAGGAAATCCCAAATTTTGGGTTGACATCAGAACAGGAATAGAGGGGAAATCTTCCAATGGGGACACTAGTTCCAGTGACACCCCAGGATTCTCTCACTTCCTGTTTTGGCTATGGGACAGGTAGTAAAGGGAAACCTTCCCAATGGGACACAGATCACAAAAACTATCAGGGGTTAGAACCCTCCTTGTCTTTAGTGACACTTTAAATATTGAGTGTTGTGTTTTTAAGTGCTTTACCAACCTAATTTTCTAGTGTATGCTGCACTTGTATTCACCGAAAATTATTTTTTTCTTTCTTCGACAACCAGGTGTTGCATGCCACTTTATACTGTCTTTAGTTCAACTCTAAAACAATCAGCATTTACTTTGTTGGTCTAAATTTCTATTATAGGCTGCATATGATAATCTCAGAAAAGCAAAGGAGGCTGCTGCCAAGAGGACACAGCGCCTTGATGACAAAAGGAAGAAAGTAAAACTTGGTAAGAAATTCTGCATATTTCTAGTGGGAATATAAAAATGTGCTCTCCATAAATCTGCACCAACATTGCCCCACGCCGCTGTTTTTCCAAGGGCGTAGTGTTTGTTTCCTCCTATCAGGTATAACTGACTTTTGATTGTATTGGAAGTCGTCTCCAGGCAATCACACTAATTTTTGTTTTGTGATCAAGCACACTTAAAGAATAAGTTCACCTTTGGTAACCTGTTGCACCTATATTTAGGATGTAACATTTTACCAATGATCACCAAATGGCCCATCGTGACGTGTTCCCGCACGAACTGTCACAATTAAAAGAAAACGTTTCCAGTGAATGAAGTACAACTATCATCTGCCATTGCGACAGACAACTTTGTACTTCTCAATGAACTGCGATGGCTCTGGTGAGTGCTCTGTTAGGTCATTGATTTGATTCTTCCTAGACTTACTCAACTCTCTACCTGTACAGGCAGTATGGGCAGAGTCTGCAGGATCCTGGAATTGCATCCACGATCTGCTGATTTGGGGGTGCAATGCACTTTTATTTTTACTTTTGTTAAAAAAAATAAATGAAGTTATGCTGGCCCATACGCTATACGAAAAATCGGCCGAACCAATTTTCGAAAAAACGAACATTTGGCCCATGTGCGCCAACAATAGTGCCATCATGTAATGACTGATAAATCGTTCAGTGGACATAAATACTTATCATTCGCTCAGCAGAAAATTTTCAAACTTGTCCTTCGTTTTTTTTATTTTTGGCTCAAAAAACGTCCCAACGCTTATCGATTTTGTGCCCATTAACTGTCCGACGAACGACTAAATGACCGAATTTGTGCCGATTTTTCATATAGTGTAAGGCCAGCATTAGACTTAAACCTTCCATGGGCAGTGACCCTTGAAGCCTAGATACCCAGACCGAATTTGCCAGTTTCAGTAGATAATGAATACCCTGGTTTTGTTTTTTATGACTATATTCTGACAAATGTGAAAAAATCTTTTTGGGATTATGAATATTTTACACTTAATAGTGTTTTTATTAATCACTGATTATTTAAAATGTACTTCTTTCTTGTGTATTGTGCACAGAAAGTGAAATACAGTGCCATCTGCAGGCTCAAAAGTTTGATGGTAAACAAACCTCCAGCCTGCATGTGATCTCCAACATAATCAGGAGCAAAGTTGGAGATACATGGTGCGTACATGGTGCAGTTTATTCACTCCGCCATCTGGCTGTACCTATTTCCCCCATCCACACATTTGATGTGGATGCAGGATTCCTTCCAGCTATGTCATTGTATTCTCATAGTGGGACGCCTCCACTGTCAGAATACACTTGATCAGCACTGCAGCCCATTAGCTGTATGTGAGCGAATTTTTTTTCCAGCAGGACCATTTATTTGAAGGCAATAAACATAATTGGAATGGCCATACGTGGATCAAAATTTGTCCAGTTTCTGCTGAACTCCAACATTATTGAGGAAGGCAAGATTTTTGGATTGGGTTAAGGTTGTCTGCAATTGCTGCAACTCGCCAGGTGCCACAGAAATCTCCTTTTTTAGAGCTTGACCAATCTAGGCCAAGCTAGGACAGTTTGGGGAATTACATTTCCTGGGAACCTTTAGTCCAGAGTAGCCAGTCTACCAGAAAAAAAAAACAATGTTGGCCACAGTTTGTCAGCACCACACAAAGCAATCCAGCTGTCGCCAGCCTATGACTGGTGAATCATCCTAATTTTTGCAGTCCCCCACGTCCAGCTATCCTATCATTCTGGTGAGAATTCTTTCCAGTTTTGTTCTTGTTTAACTCAGTTTTTGTTGCTTTTATAACATTTTTCATTACATAGTAGTACAAATGAACAGAGGACATTTCATAGTGTTGTTGTATAGGTAGTAAACCAAGAAAGGGAGGCTTCAATGGACTATATCGGCACCATATGTAAAACTGATAGACAGTTCAAGGTATAAGTATAACGTTTTTTTTTTTTTTTTTATTACAAAAGTATTGAGGAAAAAGTTTTCACCATGTACACATTCATAGATAAATGGTTTTTGTGACAATCGACAATTCATACCATTGTGATACAATGGCAAATCATACAGATATAGTTACGTAGTCTGTATGATTTCCCATTGTATCACAATGGTATGAATTGTTGATTGTCACAAAACCATTTATCTATGAATGTGTACATGGTGAAAACTTTTTTCCTCAATACTTTTGTAATATAAAAAAACGTTTTATACTTCTACCTTGAACTGTCTATCAGTTTTACATATGGTGCCGATATAGTCTATTGAAGCCTCCCTTTCTCCCCATACAACAATTGATGGGACGAAGGCATAGATTTTTTTTTAAATTTTTTTTTTTTTTGATACTTATAGCACTTCTAACACATAGGTAGTAAACAGCCTGTAACTGAATATGTGATCACTATCATGTACTGTACATGGTTTTATCATAGTCAAAAATAGTACCAGTTTTGTTCTTACATGGTCTCAGTCTCTCTTAGTATTTTTGGTTGGATAAGTAATTCCCTTTTTTATATTGTTTTGTTTAGTATTACTCTACAGTGTGCTTCACTTAGCAGACATGATGGAATATTTTCTGTTTTCTTCATTGAGATTTGGAGGCACGAGAAAGAGAGGCACAAGCGAGAGTAACAGAGGAGGAAGAAGTACTTGTTGCTCAAACATTAGAACAAGAGGTAAACCTTGTCTGGTATGCAAAGCTCATACATATGGGGATTGTTTGCAGTAGGTTTCAAAGCCTTGGGAAATTTCATTGTGTGTGTGTGTGTGTGTGTGTGTGTGTGTGTGTGTTATCCCGAGTCAGGCTGTTTGCATCTAATTGGACATGCAGCCTGGCTCGGCCTCACTCTGACAGATTTTGATTGGCAGGAGCCAATGTCGCCCACTGCTCTCAGCCAAGTCTGTGAAAGACAGGAGATGGGAGAAGAACTGCTGCAGACGTGCACCGCACTGGATCCAGATCGGGTTTGGGGTGGGCCTCTATTAAGTGTGGTGTTTTCTCAAATCGCCTTTCAGGACAACCTTGGAGAGAGCGTAGCTCCGCCTCTTTAACAGGAAACACTTTCAGCCTTTAAATCCCTCCTCTTCCACCATGGCCTCAGTTATTGTGTTTCCTCCGCCATGGTGGAAGCAACAGGTGGGAACCAGGGAGCTACGCTCTTTCCAAGGGGGAAGCAGTAAGGCTTACCTTTCTTTTTTTCTGCCTGGTGTGCAGCTTTTATTTGGTACTTGTACCAGTGACCATCCCAGCACCCCCTCCACCGCAAGCAGGGGGTGTTCCGGAGTCCCCAGTCTCGCCTGCTCAGGGGAGTAAAGGACCCACAGGAGACGCAGCATCTTGTGCCCGGAATCCGCGGTAAGGCTCCAGGAGCCGAGCGGTTGCCGCTGCAGGTCAGCGGCGCGAATCGCATGACGGTTCCGGGTCCTGGCTGGCGGCTGACGTCAGTTCCGGCGATGCGGTTTCCTGTGGGGGCGTGGCGCTAGTGGTTCCCAGCGCTTGGAACGCAGGGACTAGGGGGCGGGTCTATCGACCGGCGCTTCCGTTTCCGGCCCACGTGGATGACGCGGGACCCGGGAAAATTTAAAACACACACTGTGTGTATAGCCCAGCTGCGCTCTCGACAAGATGGAAGAGAGACAGACAGCGATGGCGGAAGCAGGCGCCCTAAGCTCCGGTCAGGCTCAGGTAAGAGGGGTACAATGGTGCCTTTTATTCTTATCCAAATGAGTCTTTTTTGCTGTGTTGTTTTGTTTGTTTCCTCCCTTAAGGGAGCCTGCTGCTGTACGGTCGGTGGTTACTTCTCTCTGACCTGCTACAGCTTGGACATTGGTGGTGGTTTTTACTGGGACACTTCTTCTCTATCTTTGGTGGTGGCCTAAATGACACTAATTGGTTAGGTGTGGCTAGGACATTAGGTGAATTTCTATTGTTTATCTCGTTTCAGGAGAAAGCTGTAGCAAAAACCAAACATGTAAACCCACCAAGCCAGAGGAAGTGTCCCTCCTGCAAGAATCCTTTAAGGGATTCATGGCAAAAAGCTATGTGCAGGTCTTGCATTAAGGACTTAGTGGAAGAGGAAACATCCCAGCAAATCAAGGATTTATTTTCCTCAGTAAGAGAGCTTACAAGTTCTCTTGGTTCGGTTAAATCTCTGCTAAGTCCAGCAGTCTTAACTGAACCCCAGCAACCACCGTCCAGCCCAAGAGCCTCCACCTCTAGACCAGCAGAGTGTAGACTCTGGGGACGAAGGGGCAAGTACTCTCCCCTCTCTCAAGGACTCGGATGAGGAGGAAGAGGAAGATGACGGCAAAGCCTCCAGATATAAATTATCTTTGGAAGATGTGGATGATCTCTTAAAAGCAATCTACACTACCCTGGATATTCAGGAGGAAAAGGTACATCTTTCAGTTCATGATAAAATGTACCAGGGTCTGGATGATTCCAAGCAAAGAGTGTTCCCAGTCCATAGGGTCATATCGGACACTATCAAAAAGGAATGGAAGGACCCTGAAAAAGGCCCCTTCCTATCAAAGACCCTCAAAAAGCGTTTTCCTTTTGAAAACAAGGACTCGGAGGTCTGGAATAAAAAACCAAGAGTGGACGCTGCCTTCTCGCAAGTCTCTCGTCGTACGGATCTCGCTTTTTAGGACATGGGAGTGTTGAAGGATGCGATGGATAAAAGGGCAGACTCCCTGCTGAAAAAAGCATGGGACTCCACGTCAGCCAGCCTCAAACCAGCTATGGCTTCCACAGTGGTGGCAAGAAACCTGGAGTGTTGGATAGAGAAATTGATGAACCATGTAGAGACAGGTACTCCAAGGAAAGACCTGTTGGAATCCTTCCCTCTAATTTTGAAAGCGGTAAAATACATGGCAGATGCATCCGCTGAATCAATCAAAATGGCTGCTAGATCAGCAGCATTAGTGAATTCAGTTAGGCGTGCAGTCTGGCTAAAGACATGGTCGGGTGACACAGCCTCAAAAATTAAACTCTGTGGCCTACCCTTCTCGGGGGATTTGCTGTTTGGTCCAGAGCTAGAAACTGTGCTGGATAGAACAGCTGACAGGAAGAAGGCTTTCCCTTCTAAAAAGAAGCAACCGTTTAAAAAGAATTTTCGTTCTGTTCAGCAATCCTTCAAAAAAGATGACAACAAAAAGCCTTGGTTTTCCCAAAAAGGTAGAGGAAGGGGTGGAGTGCTCTTTAGATTCCCTACAGACCAAGCTTCTAAAAACAAATGACAGCATTACTCCAGTGGGGGGAAGACTGTCAGCTTTTTTCCCTCAATGGAACCAAGTATCCAAAAGTCCCTTTGTGAGGAACATCATTTCACAGGGATACAGTCTAGAATTCTCGGAATGCCCCCCAAGCAGGTTTTATGTCAGTTCCAGTCCCAAAACATCAGGAGGGCCGGGGGTTTTATTCCCATATATTCTTGGTAAAAAAACCTTCAGGCAAGTACCGACTGATTCTGAATCTGAAGATCTTAAACAAATCAGTAAGGTACAAGCACTTTCGTATGGACACAATCCACTCCATTACAAAGCTGTTGACTCCAGGTTGCTTCATGGCGTCCCTGGACTTGAGGGACGCCTATCTACATGTGCCGATAGCTCTGGCTTCCCAAAGATTTCTCCGCCTAGCCATCGATCTGGGGACGTCAATATGGCATCTCCAATTCACAGCCCTACCATTCGGGCTTTCATCCTCGCCCAGGATTTTCACAAAAGTCATGGCAGAAGCCCTAGAGCCTCTGAAACTGAGGGGGATCTCGGTCATTCCATATTTGGACGACCTACTGTTTTTGCAGATTCCAGGGATCAGCTTGTGACAAACCTGCAAGTGTCGCGGACTCATCTCAAGAATTTAGGTTGGCTCCTAAATCTGGACAAATCAAACTTAGATCCAACTCAGGAGATGAGGTTTCTGGGCTACACCATAAACTCGGTTCTTCAAAAGGTCTTTCTCCCCCAAGAAAAGATAGAGAAGATTTACTCTGCAGTGGGTCAGATTCAGACAAATCTCCCAACATCTGTCCGATCGGCTATGGCAGTATTAGGCCTCCTCACGGCCTCAATCCCAGCCGTACAATGGGCAAGGCTACACTCCAGACCCCTCCAGAGGAACATGTTACAAGTTTGGTCACACCAGGAGTCACTGGAAAAGTGCTTCAAACTAAAATCAAACGTAAAAAGAGCACTCTGGTGGTGGAGAAACCCAAACAACCTGACAAAGGGTCTCTCGTGGGTGTTTCCACTGGACAAACGTCTGACAACAGACGCAAGTGCTTGGGGTTGGGGAGCTCATCTGGAAGGGCAAACCGCTCAAGGAACTTGGTCCAAGTGGGAAGCAAAGAAGTCATCAAATTGGCGGGAGTTAAAAGCCATATTTCTGGGCCTCCTTACCTTTCAGCAGACAGTCAAAGGACGTCATGTTCAAATTCTGTCAGACAACACAACAGCGATAGCTTATGTACAAAAGCAAGGGGGAACCAGGAGCCCAGGTCTCATGGAGTTAGCCAGTCAGTTGTTGTCCTGGGCAGAGCTAAACGTGACCTCCTTATCAGCGGTTCATTTAAAGGGATCCCAGAATCTGTTGGCAGATCTGCTAAGCAGGAGGAGTGTGGTGGAAGCAGAATGGAGTCTGAGCCAGGAGATTTTCTCCATGATCTCCAAAGAGTGGGGGAAACCCCAGGTAGATCTGTTTGCCAACCAGCAAAACACGAAAGTCCGAGAATTCTTTTCTCTCCACAGAGGGGATCAGGCAGTTGGAATAGATGCTCTAGCACACCCATGGCATTACCAGCTGTGTTACGCCTTTCCCCCATTTCCCCTAATCCCATTGGTATTAAGAAAGTTCAGGGAAGAGAACACCAGTCTTATCCTGATTGCTCCATATTGGCCAAAAAGACCTTGGTTTGCGACGCTTCTAAACCTAGCCGCAAATCCTCCTTGGAGGCTACCACTCAGGAAGGACTTGCTATCACAGGGTTCTGTGAACCATCCGGAAGCAGACAGACTACATCTGACTGCTTGGCTTCTGAAGAAGACCTCCTAAAAGCCAAAGGACTTTCAAATAAGGTAGTAAGGACCCTACTGTCCAGTAGAAAGGAGGTAACTAGGGCCATCTACCTTTAAAGTATGGAAAAAATTCAATTCTTGGTGTTCTTCCAAAAACTTTATAGTCAAGAGTGTCGTTTCAGTTTTAGAGTTTCTCCATGAAGGAATGGAGAAAGGATTGGCAGCCAGCACCTTGAAAACCCAAGTTGCGGCTCTTTCAGTTTACTTGGAAAAAGCTTTGTCCAAAGAAACTTTAATTTCCAGATTTTTTAGGGCTTTGGCTCGGAACAGACCCATAGGCCTTAAAGTTTTTCCCAGTTGGGATCTATCTGTTGTTTTACAGGGTCTCACGGGAGCTCCGTTTGAACCCCTTCAAGAGACTTCCTTAAGAAGTTTAGTTTTCAAAACATTTTTTTTTAGTTGCCATTACATCGGCAAGGAGAGTCAGTGAACTCCAGGCTCTGGCGGTTACAGAACCTTTTTTGAGGGTCTTTCCAGACCGAGTGATCCTTCAGACGGATCCAGCCTTCCTACCAAAAGTATCTTCAACCTTCCATAGGTCACAAGAGATAACCCTGCCTACCTTTTCCTCAGTTCCTAACAATGCAGGAGAGGAAGCTTTCCATACGCTGGATGTGAGAAGATGTCTGCTCCAGTTTCTAGCAGTTACCAAAGAGTTTAGAAAAACAAATGCCCTCTTTGTAGTATTTTCAGGTCCCCGCAAAGGGGAGAAAGCTTCCAAAAGTACATTAGGCAGATGGCTTAGACAAGCAATTACAGAAGCTTACCAAGCTAAAGGAGAAATACCTCCCTCAGGTATTGCTGCTCATTCAACAAGGTCAACAGCAGTTTCCTGGGCCAAGAGGGCCGGTGCTACGCCTGATCAGATTTGCAAGGCTGCCACTTGGTCCAACTACTCAACTTTTCTCCAGCACTATAGGTTGGACTTGCTGTCTGCCGCAGATCAAGCCTTCGGCAGGAAGGTTCTGCAGGCAGTGGTCCCACCCTAGGGTAAGTTACTCGGTTATCCTCTCCAAGGTTGTCCTGAAAGGCGATTTGAGAAAAACTTAGTTAGACTTACCGGTGACGGTATTTCTAAGAGCCTTTCAGGACAACCGCTATTTCCCTCCCTAATATATCTTAGAAGTATTGATTAAGTGTCTATCATGGTCGTTGTGGTTGTTCTGTGCTTTTGTCTTCCAGTTTGTCGGAAACCACAATAACTGAGGCCATGGTGGAAGAGGAGGGATTTAAAGGCTGAAAGTGTTTCCTGTTAAAGAGGCGGAGCTACGCTCTCTCCAAGGTTGTCCTGAAAGGCTCTTAGAAATACCGTCACCGGTAAGTCTAACAAAGTTTTTTTTTTTTTTTATCTAGGCATTAAACCTTTTACAACCATCTTAAAGTTACTCTTTTGCCCATTCAGTTACCCCCACCCCCATCCTGAGCAGCATGTTCTCGCTTTTCCTCACTCCACTTCCAGGGTATTGTGAACATGTGACTGGCACCCCCCTCCCCTCCTGTGTGACGGGAGTGGAGAAGGTGTCTATAGCCCTATTTAAGGTCCAACAAGTTTACACAGGGTTTTCTTTTCTGACATTATAGTGGAAATTCATGGTGCAATTTTATATATTTAAAAAAAAAAAATGTAAGGTAAATATTTCATACCCACATTTACAGGCAGCAGCAGGTGCCACAGGCTCCTCTACATAACATAACTCTGGGCAGCTTACATGTGTAAAGAAAAAAGGTTTAACCCATGTTTAATTTCTACATAGCAAGGAAAATGCTGAAAAGGCACTGACAATATGTTTACAGTATCTCAGTGACCTCTTTCCGTCTTCAGATAATACGTCTTCGTGAAGAAGGTTCTAGGCAGGTGGAGGAGCAGAAGAAGTTGATACTGGAACAGATCCGGATGGAAAGGGAACAAAAGATGCAAGGTATTAAACTTCAGGCACTGGGCTTGGAGATGATTTATTTCCCTGTTTTTAAGAATACAGAAATCTGCTTGTATTTGTAACATATACACCCACTCCCTAGTCACCTCAGTACAGTAGAAAGTACTGTCCCAAAATCTCTAGGTCCTTATTTGCCTTTTACAATGGCTGCAGCCTCCTGCTCTATTTGAAGTCTGGCCATAAAAAAATCGAGTGCTGGGCTGCCAACGCCAGTACACTAATACCTCAGATTTGAACAGGATGTGTTGCTGGTGCTTGGGAAGTCTAGCATTATATATTTTTTTTATTCTGTCTTCAGAAAGCATTGGAGGAGCTAAGAAAAGACCTGCTGGGGTAGCACAGTTTACTTTATTGATAGTGCCAGGGTTTGGAGGACTTTTATAACAATTTTGTGAACTTGCCCTTTTAGTTGGAAATAAATTCTGTTTTCTTATAGGTAACAGGGACGGAAACACAGGGTCGGGAAAAGAATCTGCTAAAATAAAGGTAACTAAATCTTTTTCTTTCCTACTAACGTGTTTGTTTTAAAGTATATTTCGGGGCCACTTTATACTGGGGGGGGGGGTGCAAAGCCAAAGCTGGGAATAAATTTGGGTAGGTCTATAGGATTTTACATTTTAGCCAGGCTAACGTGTTTTCAGGCACTGGGAGGTGTTGAGAGGAAGGGGGCATGCAGATTATAGGAAGAGGGCACAGGGAGAACCTTTAGCAGTGTGCTATTTTATAGCTCAGAGGTAGGCAGGTAACCTACTGTAATTGTGAAGCTCCAACAATAAACAATGGTGTAGTTGTCGTCTTCACTGTGCAGCTCCAGGGTGTCTAAACAAAGCTGCAAGTTCTTCGAACTGTTGAAAAGGACTTGTGCAACTTTTTTGTTAATTAGGAGCAGTATCTGCTCTATTTTCTAAGTTTTAAAAGAGTCGTGGGAGCATTGTGCTTCCCCAACTCTTTATTAATTCCCCTCTGTGTGTACTGGGCTCACTCAGATCTCAGGAGACCCTGTTATCAAGATAAACGGCAGCACCTCAGGGTAGTCTTAAAGTGGTTGTAAACACACTTTTTCAATTTGCACCTACAGGTAAGCCTAGATTAAGGCTTACCTGTAGGTGCAAGAAATATCTCCTAAACCTACACGGTTTAGGAGAAATTTACTAAAAATGACAGGCGCCGCTGTCTACGGCGCATGCGCGTCGTAGACAACGGCGCTTTCATGGGGTTAATCCCATTCACAAAATCGGCTACTTCCCAGCAATCGCTGGGCGTAGCCGAATGTGACGGCTCCCGCGCGCATGCGCAGAGTCACATCTTCGCCGCTCCGACCAATCACAGCGCCGGAGCGGCGCTGTGATTGGCTGGTGCGGCGATACCCAGAAGTAACATTCCGGCTATCGCTGCAGTGATGGCTGCGTCTGCAGTGAGGGACGTGGACTGCTTCGGGGGCCTCGATCTAAGGTAGTGGTACATAATGAGCTAGTATGCTAGTCATACTAGCTCATTATGCCTTTCTCTTGCAGGTTGGCTAAAAAAAAAAAAAGATTAGTGGGTTTACAACCACTTTAAATTTTTTAACTAGTCACATTTATCCTAAAATCGTACAAATATTTTTTTTTTTTTCAGAAGCTTAAACACTAGACCACTGCAGTCTGCATATTAATGCTGTTGGGCACAGTTCTCTGTGCCATTAGAACACTGTGAATATTTTAGTTGAGAACTGGCATCTGTGCATGATCCTAGTTCTTGGATTCTGTCAATGCCTAACAATCGGTACCAGTCAGTACGCGCGATTCCCAATCGTATGACAATCGATGGAAGTGGGAACCCCTTAAAAGGACCCAAGAATTCAAATGTAGCTCTCGCCTGGGTCCCCGAGAGAAGACCTTTTTGGATAGTTTTGTACATTCTGAAGAGTTAAAAACTATCAGGTGTGCTGTCCCTTTTTTAATTTAAATGTAGATCTATAGCCTTTTTTCTTATTGCAGAGTAAACAAAAAGAAAATAGTTGTCCCTCTGTCAGTTTCTATTTTTGCTGTCTATGGTCCCTTTTTATAATCCTTTTACTTCCTGTCCCAGTTGCAAGATTTTTACCATCAAAGCAAATAATGTGAACTCCTCTAAGACAGTGGTTCTCTCAACCTTTCTAGTGCCGTGACCCCTTGATAAAATCTCCCACGTTGTGGGGACACCTAACAGTAAAATAATTTTCGCAGCATGGGTTTTCAGCACCCAAGGCAAGACAAGTAATTTGCGCCCCTAACCCAGGGACATTTAGCGCTCCCCGAGTCTCTTCCACTCGTACAGTATTAAAACCCCTTATGGTACATTTTAGGACGTACCACTCTTTGTTCTCCTTTCTTTCCCTTTTATCTCTCTCTCTATCCTAGTTTCTTGTGTTTTTTTTTTTTTTTCTCCAACCCTCTCTCTAGCTGTTTTTTTTGTTCTTTCTCTTATTATTTCTCTCCCTTTTTTCTTCCACCCCCTCTTTTTCCTCTCCCTTCCATGTATTCTCTATTTTTAATCCTTCTCACTCCTTGGTGGGGGGTGGGAATGGGGTGAGTGGCAATGCTGGGGGGAGTTCTGATCAGTTTAGGTGCTCTTGATCAAGGTCATCTGCTGATCTGAAAACTGTAGTGGGGACTTTTAATGGCAACTCTAATCACAGGTAGTGTTACTCACTCTGTCTCCCAACTTTGTGGTGTCTCGTAGCAGTGACACCTATGCCGAAATCAGGAGACAGGGTCTCCTCCAGCCCCTCCTACTTCACATTCCTCACCAGTCAGCTGACCTCTAGTCTCTGCCCCCCCAGCCATGCTGTGAACTGAATGGGCGGTGACCCCCCTGGCAAATCATCATTCGACCCCTGAGGGAGTCCCGACCCTCAGGTTGAGAACCACTGCTCTAAGAGCATGGTGACAATAAAAACTTTTTCATTTAATTTTTTTTTATTAGTAAGGTAGGGTGCCTACGTCTTTATTGGAAATTTCCACTTCTTGACATTGACAATGTTGTCAACAGGGCAGAGAAGTAAAGGGAAATCTTCCCTAGAGGGACCCAGTCAGCAAACGCATACCTAAAAGGGGTTGTGTTTCTTATTTTATCACTTCCGTTTTCTATTAAAAGATTTGTAAAATAATCAGAGCTGCATTTGGTGCCTGCCAGACTGGCCCGGGTATACCCATCCAATCTTTCCTCCTGCTTCCATAGTTGGTGGTCGTGCATGAAGAAATTTTATTCTGGTGTAGGATCCCTGGTTCTCTCACTGTGTTTTAGGCAATCTCAACGGCCACCTTGTTGAACTTTAAATCATTGGACTGCTTGAGGAGTGGACCTTGCGTACTATCTTTTGAGTGCCCCTTATCGTCTCTTCCACATCTTCCTTTCCCCTCTGCAAACCTCCTCCTCTTCTTTCCTCCTTGAGACTGCTTGCTCAACCTGTCTACACCTGTTAAAACTCGCACTCTGAGATCTGTTACTGTTGCTACTATTGGCCATTACCACTCCTGTACTTTTCAAGATTTTGCCCAAAGATGGCACTGGTCTCGGACAAATCGCCTGGTGCAGAGACTGTCAATGTAGTGCTGTCAATCGGCTCTATTTAGTTACCGGTATTCATCTCCTTTAACTCTGGATGCTCAGCACCTATAAAAATAATTCAAATTGCATTTAGCACCCTGGGAAATGGGATGAGGAAACTTATTTTCTTTTGTTCTTTTTTTTTTTTAAATGGCGAAGTCTCTTCTCACGCCAAGGAGTAATTTACAATTGGACTTAACAGGCATATTTTGTCCACAATGGGTGTTGCATTGCACTCACTACATGGTTTTTAAAATAAACTACCAGGTTACCTAATCATCTTTTTCTTTTTTCATCAACAGTTAAAGTGGAAATGTAAAAAAGAAGATGAGACAAGAGGGGGATATTCAGAAGATGTTCTCACAAGGCTTCTAGAGAAGGTTTGCTCATATTCTTGGTCTTTCTGTAATGGAATCCTGTTAATGTGTGTGTGTGTGTGTGTGTGTGTGTGTGTGTGTGTGTGTGTGTTGTACATTTTTTTTGTCTCCATTTATTATGGTCAGGATTAAAGATTTAAAGAGGGATTCCACCCGCGATTTTTTTTTTTTTTTTTTTTAAAGTCAGCAGCTACAAACACTGTAGCTGATGACTTTTAATAAGGACACTTACCTGTCCTACTCGCCCGCGATGAAGCCTTACGGCTTCACTGCCCGTTTCCTACTGCGAATGCGAAAGTCTTGCTCCGATTTGTGAATGGGCGGCTGCTCTCTGGGATTACACACAGTTCCCAGAAGGCAGCGCGCCCCATTCACTAGAAGAGGATGCGGAAGGAGACCCACCGCGAATAAGGAAAAGGCAGATTAGGGACTTCCGCATAGCAACTGCTATTTTGGGTGAGTAAAAAAAATTTTTTTTGCAGCATTTATGTGTAAAAAAAATTATTTTTTTCAGGGTGGAACTCCACTTTAACTTTTAAGCCACAATTTATTTTCTATTATTATTATTATTATTATTATTATTATTATTATTATTATTATAATTTTTTTTTTTTTAATTGGGTGCCCAATGCCATCCAAAACCTTCTTCTTCTTTTTTTTTGGTTCCTTTGTTGGGAGTATGTTAATTTCAAGTCCTTTTTTCCGTGCTACTCCACGGAATGCTCTGATTTCCAGGCGTGGGCTGCACATTGCTATGGGGGAATCAAAAGACCTGATAGGAGACTACTCTGGTTACCAATCAAGTGATCACGAGAAGTAAAGTACAAGTTCAGCTTTTGTTAAAAAAAAATCCCCTCAGCTGTGTTGCCTTCAATTCCCCCCCCCCCAAGTGTGTCTATACAGTGCTGTGAAAAAGTATTTGCCCCCATCCTGATTTTTTATGTATTTGCACATTTCTCACACTTGAATGTTTCAGATCATCAAACTAATTTTAATTATTACACAAAGATAACCCGAGTAAATCCAAGATGCAGTTTTTCAATTATTTAATTTTATTAAGGGGAAAAAGGCTGTTCAAACCTGCCTGGTGAAAAAGTAATTGCCCCCTCCCATTCTGAATCATAAATGAAATGTGATTACCACAATTTTTTGGAAAGCTGAGTTAAATTTGACTTGCCACACCCAGGCCTGTTTACTGCCAGACCTGTTGAATCAAGAATTCCCATAAATAGAACCTGTCTGACAAAGTGAAGCACGCTAGCAGATCACAAAAAGCCACACGTTATGCCACAATCTAAAAAAAATCAAGAACAGATTAGAAACAAAGTAATGTACATGTATCGGTCTAGGAAGGGTTTCACAGCCATTTCTATAGCTTTGGAACTCCAGTGAACCACGGGGAGAGCCATTATCCACAAACGGAGATAACTTGGAGCAGTAGTGAACCTTCCCAGGAGTGTTGCCGGCCTACAAAAATCACTCCAAGAGCACAACAACGACTCATCCAGGAGGTCATAAAAAAAACCAGAACAACATCTAAAGAACTGCAGGGCTCACTTGCCTCAGGTAAGATCAGTGTTCATGATTCCACAATAAGAAATAGACTGGGCAAAAATGGCATCCATGGGAGCGTTCCAAGGCCAAAGCCACTGCTGACCAAAGAGCATAAAGGCTCATCTTGTATTTACCAAAAAACATCTTGATTCTCCCCAAGACTTTTAGGAAAATCTTCTGTGGACTGATGAGACAAAAATTTTACTTTTTTTGAAGGTGTGCGTCCCGTTACATCGGGCATAAAACGAACACAGCATTTCATAAGAACAAGAATTATATAAGAGAATGAGAATTGAATGGTGTGCTTAACCTGCCAACATCATAGAAAAAGTATGCAACTTTGTATGACAGAGAAAGATAGTAATAAGGTCATAGTTGGTAAAAACGGCACAATAGTGCCTACTTTATTGTAGAAAAGATAAAAAGTGCAATGTGTATTCACACAGGTTGACTTTAAATACACAGTATAACAATATACCAATGAATCATCATAACATAGAACATATTAGATTAGCCCAAAACTATTGATCCAAATGATTACTCAAAACAAATTGAGATCGACTGGTTGGATTCACATACATATACCCAACGTGTTTCGGAAATTATTGCATTGGTATGCATCTTTTCCTTCATCAGGGGTGGTAATGTAGTTAGAAGGCTAATGTTCTTGTTTGTAATATAAGTACAGATATATAATGATATTTATAAAGAAAAAACATCACCATATTATAAACAGACTTTTTAAAGTATAACGGTAGCCAAAGATACTTGCATATATTAAAAAACAGCACAAAGAAAAAGCAGTACACGTTGGCTGCATAAATCCATACACCACTGGATGGCTATGAAGGTGCCCGCAACTCTGGTGTCATAACGCATTCACAAAAGGCGCCCGGTGTGGAGCACAATAGCAGGACCAGCACTGTGAAAGTGATTAAAGGGGCATAAGTATACATGAGTGTGTCAGGCCTCGTACACACGGCTGAGAATCCGAGATTCTTGAATAAGAAACTTGTCCCGGCCGAGTGTACACACGTACGATTCAAAAGAACCGCCATTCTTTTGAATGGCACGAACGCGGTGACGTCATAGACTGCGACGAACGTGCGCTCGTCACATTCGATACCGTCGCCGCTATCTTGCTACACACTACCTATGCCTAGGAAGCTACCGTGCATGCGTCAGTCATTTCGAGCATGCGCGGGTTTCCACGGCGACAGGTAAGTGTACACACTCTCGGGTTTCTCATCCGGAAACAGGCCGACAAGAATCCCGGCGAGAAAATAGAGAGCAGGTTCTCTATTTTTCTCGTCGAGATTCTGGCCAGTTTTCTTGACGAGAAACCTGAAAGCCTCGTACACACGGCCGGCTTTCTCTGCAAGAAAGCTCTACCAGCAATTTTCTTGACGAGAAAACCGGCCATGCGTGCGAGGCTTAAGGCTTAAAAATGGAGCAATCGGCAGGGAGATATCCATGCTGAGGCGCTCTGCAAATAGAGTAATTACCTTTTTAAACATGGGCAGCAGAGATGTTGACAGCAGGTCGGCAGCCAAGGAACTGGCACACACCGACCAGACAGCTTCCTTTTACTTAACCAGTTCAGTTGGATAGCACCCAATCGGCTTGCATCCACGCAGAGCTGTGCTATTTCCGCCTAGTCAGCTGTGAATACACACAGCTGGCTGTGGAATCTGTGACGTCTTTCAGACACGGCGGCGCAGCCACAACCCTAGGAGCTGAGCATCGTCGCGCATCGCCGCGTCACCGGCGGGAGGAGTTTCCCTGCTCTCGGAACAGAGTTCGGCGAGGGGGACACAAAGTTGCTCATCCCAGCGCAACGGCCACGGCGGGGACGGATCTCATCCATCAGCCAAGCCTGAGCTGGTAGAGCTTACCCGCCGTGTGTCAGCGCAGAGACAAACCAAGATGGGGACAGAGCGTGGAGCCACCCAGTGGACGAAAAATATATAGCAGCCAGCGTGTTTACAAAAATATCAGA
Source organism: Rana muscosa (assembly GCA_029206835.1). Classification (NCBI taxonomy): domain Eukaryota; kingdom Metazoa; phylum Chordata; class Amphibia; order Anura; family Ranidae; genus Rana; species Rana muscosa. The sequence continues at coordinate 97,020,957 of CM055126.1, forward strand.
AAGACACTGCATACAACATGTAAACCATTTACAAATAATGAACATATGAATCGGAAAAGTAAAAAAAAGATACAAATGGGAAAAACTAATATATAGGCATAGAAAAAGATAAATAATAAATAAATTACATACATGCATGTTCCTAATATGAGAAAGTGGCCATCCTGCGCTTAGATAGTGGATGGCTTGTAGAAAAATTACCTATTCAGGTGGGGACTCACATAAAATAGGTTATTTAATGATGTGGAATTATTAAGCTTGTAACACAAAGAATAGATCCCTATAAATTTAGCTCACAAACCCCAGAGGTAAATCCAGGAAGAAACGATCTAATATTTAAATGCCTCATTCAGTCCAGGCGATAAAGTTTCCTTTAAATTGAATATCCACCGTAATGTGCACTGGAGGAGGCGTTGAAGTCGCCTCCTCTAGCATGGAAGTGTACCCGATCTAAAGCTAAAAAGTACTGTAGGAAGTGAATTGGGGTGTACCAAGGCCATATGTCGGCCAATGGGTACGTCCGCGCCACGTTTGCGAATTGTAGAAACGTGCTGATTCTTTTCCAGAACTCGTTAATAGTTTTCCCGACGTAGTTGCAGCCACATTCCCATGTGAGCAAATACAGTACGCCGGGGGTTTTGCAATTGACATAATGTGATTGATGTTCGCTGGTGACTACTCTGTCGCCTATGGATGGAGCTCTTCTAAAGGTGACAGCAGGTGCATTTGGGACAATGAGGAGTCCATAGTCAATAAGTGCCAGTACCTATTGAGCATTTGTCTGAATTGCTTATGTTGCACTGAATACGTAGTGATAATTCTAGTTATGTCTTCAGTGGGTGATTGTTTTTCTGTGTTTGAGTAAATTGCGACCGAGATATTTTCAGGGTCTTTTTATATGCCTTTTTGAGGCAAGTGTTAGAATGGCCTCTCTCAAGAAGTCCATCCCTTAGGATGTCAGCTTCTTGTTTAAATATAATGTTGTCTGAACAGTTTCTACGAACCCTAAGGTACTGGCTATACGGTATGGACGCCAGCAGGGGTTTTGGATGGAAACTAGTCGCATGCAGCAGAGAATTCCCTGCTGTAGGTTTGCGATATATTTGACTTGAGAGACTTCTGTCTGTTTGTGTTTGTTTGTTTTTTTTTTTTACAAGTACGTCCAAAAATTTAATTTCCGTTTTTGCTATGTATCATAGTAAAACTGAGGTTAATAGCGGTTAGAAAATCATGTAAAAGTTTAACAGGGCTGTCCCATATAAGAAATGCATCATCTATGTATCGTCTCCATGTAAGTACATGGTGCATGTTTGGTGATAGCGACTCATTAGTAAGCAGTGAGTGTTCCCACTCCCCCAGGTACAGATTGGCGTACGATGGGGCACAAGAAGTCCCCATCGCAACACCCTGTACCTGGAGGTAGTGGGAACCGTCAAAGCAAAAGACATTATGATATAATATGAATTCTGTATAGGCAGGTTCACAGTCACTGAATTGCAACAATATGTGACGTATTGTCGCTAAACCTTTCACATGGGGGATGGTACAATAGAGTGATTCGACGTCCATAGTGACCAGATAAACATCATCCTCAACCTCAATGTGCAAATCCTGCAAAGTTTGCAGGAAATGGATTGTGTCGCGTACATAAGACGACAAGCAGGTGACAAGTGGGTTTCAGGTGATTATCTACAACCCGGCTGAGGTTTTCAGTGAGCTTACTGCAGACGGATATTATGGGTCTACCCTACCAGGGTTTTTTTTATATTTAGATAAGGTGTAGAAGGTAGCCTCTCTGCGGTGGCTAGTCCTGACAAATTCCCAAAGTGTTTTTTTTTTGTTTTTTTTTTATCATATTTTTCTCAAATGCCATATCCACCATTGAGTAGAAGTTCTTGGTGAATTTATCCAAAAGTGACTGCTGAATCAGTTGATACCAGTCAGAGTTAGAAAGTATATCCATACACCTCTCGATATACTGAGTATTGTCCATGACCACGACATTGCCACCCTTATTGGATGGTTTAATTACAATGTTGTGGTCATGGGCCAGCAGATCAAGTGCTGTTCTCTCAGCGTGATCAACATTCGTTTTAGACCCAGGAAAGTTTTTTGCATTTTCCTAATGTCAGCTGTAACAAGTTTCAGAAAAGTGGATGCATTCTGATTTGAACTGGGTGAGGGATACAAAGTAGATTTCTTTTTTTAGCAAAGGGTTCGGTAGCATGGGATTTAATCTGCCCACTTTTCACCTTCATTTTCTTCCAATAGACTAATTTAAATTAAGTGCTTGCGTATCTTGATGAGTGTGTCCAAATTCTATAGCTTGTTTTTTAGCATACAAGATTTTGCGAATAAACAGATGGACGTCTTTAATGGCCCCAAATCTGTCCAGATTAGCCTCCGTGCAAAACGTGAGGCCACGTGCAAGAACATCAATCTGCTGTTGACTTGGATGGATGTGCTTGGGCTTTCTTTTGCTGGGTCTGTATACGACCCCGCATCATGGTATGATGTTCTTGTTATGGAAAAAGTATACAAACAGTCAGACATGGCGGTGGTAGCGTGATGGTCTAGGGCTGCTTTGCAGCTTCTAGACCTGGAAGACTTGCCATAATTGATGGAACCATGAATTCTGAGCTCTACCAGAAAATCATAAAGGAGAATGTTTGTGACCTCAAGCTCAAGTGCACTTGGGTTATGCAGCAGGGACAATGATCCGAAACACAACAGCAAGTCCACCTCCAAATGGTTCAAACAAAGCAAAACTTTAGGTTTTGGATTGGCCTAGTCAAAGCCAAGACTTAAATCCAATTGAGGTGCTGTATCATGACCTTACACAGGCCGTTCATGCTGGAAAAACCTCCAATGTGGCTGAATTAAAACAATTCTGCATAGAGTGGGCCAAAATTGCTTCACAGCAATGTGAAAGACTCATTGACAAATATTGCAAAGGCTTGATTGCAGTTGTTCCTGCCAAGGGTGGCACAACCTGTTATTAGTTGTTGTTGTTGTGCTGTTGTTAGGTTTAGGGGGCAATTACTTTTTCACATAAAGCCAGGCAGGTTTGGACAACTTTTTTGCCTTAATAAATGAAACCATCATTTAAAGCAGAGTTCCACCCTTTTTTTATGTTTATTAAAAGTCAGCAGCTACAAAAAGTGTAGCTGCTGGCTTTTAATAAACATACAATTACCTGCTCCACTGTCCAGCGATGCGCCGCCTGGAGCTCCACTCCTCCGCCGGCGCGTCCATTCACAGTGTGGGCACCCGGCCGTGACGGCTTTCGGCTTCACGGCCGGGCACTCACTGCGCATGCGCGAACGGCGCAGCGCTCCTGTGAGTGGACAGGCGATCGCCTGGGACCTGTCATGTCCCAGGTGATCGCCTACAGGGAGGAGCCGCCACAAGGCGATATGACGTATCGCCTAGGCGGCTCCAGGGCAGAAGGAGGAAGTGGGACAGGAAGTCCCACTCCTACTGAAGCCCCCACTTCCCCCCCCCCCCAAAAAAAATGACATGCCAAATGTGGTATGTAAGGGGGTGAGGAGTGGAATAAAAAAAGTAAAAAAATTGGGTGGAACTCCGCTTTAAAAACTGAATTTTATGTAATAAAATTAGTTTGATCTAAGTAATTTATTTTTATTTATTTTTTTTTTTTACAAAAAATGATCTAAGTAATTTTTTAAGTGTAAGAAAGATGCAAACAAAAAAAATCAGGGGGAAAATACTTTTTCACAGCATTGTATCTGCTCCAATAGCTGCAGGATCTCACAATGTTTGCAGTCTGGCGGTAGTGCCATTCTGGCTGCATCTGTGCACAAACATCCTATAGATTTGCAGTTGCAACATCCCATTCAAGTCTGTAAACAGCCTGGCTTTCTGATTTTTTTTTATTTTTTATTTTTTTTTCTGAGCTGACTGCAAATTTGGAGGGTACCATAGCTGCGGATATGGTAAATAAGGATCTGCAGAGGCATGGTCACAGCTGAATGTATTGAGGGGCTAAGGAAGAAGGCTGGGGGATTGTTATACAAAAGTTAACTTGTATTTAACCACTTCAGTACCAGCATGCTTCACGTCTTCATTACCGGGCCATTTTTCAGTTTTCAGTCAGATATGGCTTTCTTTTGGTGGGATTAAATAATTTTTGTATAAAGTGAACGTCAATCTGCGCCATCTCGTGAAATAAAGTGGTATGAACAAATTTTGCATAATTGGCAGCTATTGTTATCCCTAACAAGTGTTCTCACTTCACTATCTATATATATATATATATATATATATATATATATATATATATATATATATATATATATATATATTTAAATATCTCTCTATCTACACACACTATGTGACTGATTTGAAGTGAATTCAAAAAACCAATACATCAATGGTGCAAAAATCCAAAATACTTGTGCTTTCCTCCACCAGTCTCGCAGGCTGCTCACATCTGAGTCAAATTAGCTGTGTTCCCCTCTGGGGATAATGGAGAAGGCTGGTGTGGTGCTGGTAATCATTTTCCTCCTTTTTTAAATGGCTTATTCCCATGGGATAAAAACCCAGATATGATGAATATGCAAAAGAAGGAAGGCATTAAATAATTGTTTGGCTTATTTTTTGCTATAGGCAAAGGAACAAAGCACAGAAAGTATCTTTTCTTTCTCGTACATCACGGGACACAGAGCGACATAGTCATTACTAATGGGTTATATAGATACCGTCAGGTGCTGGCACTGGCAACTTCCAAAACCGGAAGTACCCTCCCCTATATAAGCCCCTCCCATCCGGGAGCACCTCAGTTTTTTGCCAGTGTCTAAGGTGTTGGCCAAGAAGAAACGTGTTTTTCACTGAGCTTGCGTACAGGTTCTTTTGGGCCTCAGTAAGCTATTCCGGATCCGACCAAAAAAGCTTCATAGCTAAACGGTCGGTACACGGGCCTTGCAAGAGAAGAGCAAGGTTTTGCCTGTAATGCCTCTCTTAGGAGGGCTGGACCCTGGGATCCAGAGCTCTGGTCATACCCACGACCAAGATGTTTTCTGTGCAGGGTGCTATACAGGTCCAGGGGAGTGGAATCCTTGGGAACCCGGTCCCTGAAGGTTTGATTACAATGCCTGCCGTGATAGGTGAAGTTTGGGCTTTTGTGGACCAAACAAAGTCCTGCGGCGGGGAACAGGTAAGTGGGGGCCCCCAGGAACTTGGTTCTATTGGGGGACCCCCAAGCCTAATTTGTCTTTCTGTCTGTTACCTAATGGTATTCCCGCAAAATTCTGTGCATGCCTGTAACTACTAAAAAAATGTAATAATTTTTAATGGTGGTCAAGAAAAAAAAAAAAATTTTTTTTTTTATATATTTAATATATTAGACTGCGGTACCTGTGTTTGTCCACTAGAGGCCGCTGTGGAATGTTTTCTTGTCATGTGGACTAGTTTCTTCTCAGCAGAGCAAGTCCAGGCAGATGGTGAGTTCTCTTATGGGAAACTGCTTCCTCTGCCATGTTGCAATGCTCGTCCATCCCCCGGCCTGCGGCAAAGAGGGGCCCTGGCTCTTGTCCCTAGTTTCCATTTTTCGAAATTAGCGCCAAAGGCGCACGTGGCCGCGCGCGTGCCTCTATATATAGAGGTGAGCCGGGAAAGAGGGTGGAGCCTGGGGGATGACGCTCTGTGCGCGCGCAGCGCTTCTGCGCATGTGCGGGCGTCCCAGCATGTTAAAAATCACAATTTTGTGTGGTGAGCTGGCTATGAAGTACAGAGACAGAGCTGGCAACATTTAAAAAAGGGCATACAGCAAGCGGTTGATACAGGCATCCCCTAGAAAGGCACATTAGTAGACACCAACTGTTTCTTATAGCAGCATTTGTGCTAGACTATTGTCAGTAACTGGTGTATTTCGGCTGGAATACCTCAGCTTTGTGGCTTAGGAATATGCCGTCTAAAAACTCCGGGACTAGAAATTCCAGGAGGAATAGGGGGTCTCCATCGGGCTCTGAGGATCTTGGGCATGCTTTGGCTGCACCAGTCTCCCCTGAAGAATCAGAGGTTAGTGACCATAAAGCACCCTCAGGAGTACCTGGTACTGTGGCTGTCCTCAGTTCACCTGCTCCTGTGTATGTAACAGAGGAGGTTTTTTCCTCAGCTCTGGGAGGGCTGGAAGAGAGATTGTCAGCATTGATCGCGGCTTCCCTGTCACAGGAGAAAAGCGCCCGATCTCCGTCTCCTCCCTCAGAGTGCCTGTTAACAGAGCAACAGTCCCATACAGGGATCGACCTACCTGAAGGGGATCAGGATGAGGTCGATTCGGTTGTAGAGGAATCAACAGTGGAAGAGCCGTTCTCAGCATCACATGCTGAAAGGTTATGGGTTCAGTCCCTGACTAATATGGTCCGATCAGCATTTAAAATGCCACTTGCGGAGCCATCATCCACTTCTGTCTCCTCGTTGGGGTCGCTAAAAGCTCCCCAGACTGTTTGTTCCTTTCCGATCCATCCTTTACTGGAAGGGCTCATTTACCAGGATTGGGAGCATCCGGACAAAATATTTACTCCCCCTAAGAGATTTCCGGTGGTCTATCCCATGGAGGATAAGTTCATCAGAAAATGGAAGGTCCCTACAGTGGACGCAGCCATCTCTTGTGTGAATAAATCACTGACATGTCCGGTGGATAATGTCCAAATGTTCAAGGACCCAATAGATAAAAAATTGGAGTCCTTATTAAAATCTGCTTTTTCTACAGCAGGATTGGTGACACAACCAGCAGTGGCAGCTATTGGGGTCTGCCAAGCAGTGAAGGATCAGTTGAAACAGGTCTTAAGGGACTTGCCAGATCAGCAGGCTCTTGCCCTAGCTGATCTACCTAGAGCCTTATGCTTTGCGGTGGACGCCATAAAGGATTCAATCCATCAGGCCTCCCGCCTTACGCTGTCTGTAGTACATATGCGCAGGCTTCTATGGCTCAAAAACTGGTCTGCTGAAGCTCCCTGTAAAAAATTGCTGGTCAGCTTCCCATTTCATGGTGAGCGCTTATTCGGGGAAGACCTGGACAAATATATCCAGAGAATTTCCAGCGGTAAAAGTACACTTTTGCCGGTTAAAAATAGAGTTAGAGGTCCCTCTTTTAAGAGGCCGGCTTCTCCAGTCCCTAGGACATCGGCTGTGAAACAGTTCCGATGGCCTCCTCGGTCAAATCCCGGAGGTAAAAATCAGGGACAGTTGCAGGGTAACAAGAAGCCCTGGAGCAGGAGAGGTACAAAACCTCCCCCAAAGTCAAATGCATGAAGGGTTGCCCCCACTCAATCGGGTGGGGGGAAGACTTCAGTTGTTCACAGAGACCTGGCGGGACACGATCCGAGACAGATGGGTGCTCTCCGCAGTAAATCTGGGATACAAATTGGAGTTAAAAAACTCCCCTCCTTCCCGCTTTATAAGGTCAAACGTGCCAAGGGATCCCCAGAAGAGAGGATCCCTCCTGTTGGCACTGGAACAATTATTGCTCCAAGCAGTAATTATAGAGGTTCCCCTGGAAGAATGGGGGTTCGGGTTTTACTCAAACCTCTTTACAGTTCCGAAGCCAAACGGGGACGTGAGGCCCATATTAAATCTAAAAGGGCTAAACAAATTCCTACATATCGGGACTTTCCGGATGGAGTCGATCCGATCGGTAGCCACTGCCCTACAAGGGGAGGAATGGTTAGCCTCGATCGACATCAAAGATGCTTATTTGCACATTCCCATCTTTCCAGCCCACCAAAAATTTCTACGCTTTGCGGTAGAAGGGCGCCATTTTCAGTTCAGAGCCTTGCCCTTCGGTCTGGCCACAGCACCAAGAGTGTTCACAAAAATTCTGGCCCCATTATTGGCCAATCTAAGGACACGAGGTGTAACGATAATGGCATATCTAGACGACTTGTTGCTGATAGACCACTCAGTGGAAAAACTAGAAGTGGTTGTTCACGAGACAATCAAGTTTCTGGAATATCATGGTTGGATCAACCGAGACAAGGCAGCCCTAAAACCAGTCAAAAGTCTGGAATACTTGGGGCTAAGGCTGGATTCAGACCAGAGAAAAATTTTCTTGCCTCAAGAAAAGGGGTCGTCTTTGAGAGATTTGATCCACTTAGTGGGTTCAAAAAGACAGCCATCCATACGCCTGTGCATGAGGCTGCTGGGAAAAATGGTGGCATCATTCGAAGCAGTACCCTACGGTCAATTCCATTCAAGGAAATTGCAAAGGGCCATACTGTCAGCCTGGAACAAAAAAGTTCAGGCTCTGGACTTACCAATGTCTTTGTCCCCTTCCGTTCGCAAGAGCCTCCGCTGGTGGTTGGTTCCCCAGAATCTGGAAAGAGGGAAATCCTTCAGTCCGATTTCCTGGAAGGTGGTCACTACAGATGCCAGCCTTATAGGCTGGGGAGCAGTACTGGAGCAATGGTCTCTCCAGGGCAAGTGGTCAGAAGCAGAAAAGGCCCTGCCCATCAATCTCTTAGAGATACGAGCAGCCCGGTATGCCCTAGTAGCATGGACATCCAAACTCCAAGGGTCCCCTGTCAGAGTTCAATCAGACAATGCCACAGCAGTGGCATATATCAATCGTCAGGGGGGCACCAGGAGTCGTGCAGCCCAAAGGGAAGTAAATTACATCCTGAGATGGGCAGAAAGATATGTCCCAGCCATATCTGCGGTATTCATTCCAGGAGTGGAGAATTGGAAGGCGGACTTTCTAAGTCGCCAACAATTATGCCCAGGGGAATGGTCCCTTCATCCCGAGGTTTTCCGGACAATATGTCAGCGGTGGGGAACACCGGATGTAGATCTGCTAGCATCCAGATTCAACACAAAAGTGGACAGGTTTGTCTCTTGGACAAGGGATCCCCTAGCGTGCGGCTCGGATGCCCTAGTGTTCCCTTGGGATCAGTTCAAGCTGATATATGCATTCCCACCGCTACAATTGTTACCTCGATTACTCCGCAGAATCAGGGTAGAAAAGAAACCAGTGATTCTGGTGGCTCCAGCGTGGCCCCGAAGAGCATGGTACGCGGAGATTGTAAAAATGTCTGTGGGGAGTCCTTGGACCCTCCCACATCGTCCGGACCTGCTTTCGCAAGGACCGATATACCACCCTTCCTTACCCAGCCCTAGGTTTGACGGCCTGGCTATTGAAGCCCACATTCTAAAAAAGAGAGGGCTCTCTAATTCTGTGGTATCTACCATGATCAATGCCAGGAAGCCGGTATCCAGGCAGATCTACTATAGAATCTGGAAGGCGTACATCGCCTGGTGTGAGGCCAAGAAATGGCATCCACGTAAATACGTAATAGGTAGGATTCTGGACTTCCTACAATGGGCTGTAGATAGGAAGCTTGCCTTGAGTACTATCAAGGGTCAGATTTCGGCCTTGTCAATATTTTTTCAAAGGCCCTTGGCTTCGCATTCACTAGTCAAAGCCTTTATACAAGGAGTGATGCGTATTAGTCCTCCGGTTAATATTCCCATATGTCCATGGGATCTAAACTTGGTTCTGTTGGTTCTACAGAAACAACCATTTGAACCATTACAGCATATTTCCTTGGTGCTTCTCACCAGGAAATTGATTTTTCTAGTAGCCATTTGTTCGGCTAAAAGAGTATCGGAATTAGCAGCTATGTCCTGTAAGGAGCCATATCTGGTTATCCATAAGGACAGAGTAGTGTTACGTCCTCATCCAGCCTTTCTTCCTAAGGTGGTATCGAGGTTTCATTTGAACCAAGATGTGGTTCTTCCTTCTTTTTTCCCCAAACCTACTTCGGTAGAGGAAAAGTTATTGCATTCTTTGGATGTAGTAAGAGCAGTTAAAGCTTATCTAAAAGCCACTGCTCAGATTCGCAGAACGGATACTTTGTTTATTCTGCCGGAAGGCCCCAGAAAGGGTCAGGCAGCGTCAAAATCTACTTTAGCCAAGTGGATTCGACAGGTCATTATGCAAGCCTATGGCTTGAGAAGGAGACCGCCTCCGTTCAAAGTTAGAGCGCACTCCACGAGAGCAGTTGGAACTTCATGGGCAGTGCATCACCAGGCCTCCCTGGCTCAAATCTGTAAGGCCGCAACATGGTCTTCAGTACACACGTTTACTAGGTTCTACCAGGTGGACGTTAGAAGTCAGGAGGATGTCGCCTTTGGGCGCAGTGTGTTGCAGGCCGCAAAAGATCCTCATGTCTGATAGCGCTCAGCTTATATATGGTGTATCCCCCCCCTCATTTGGCATTGCTTTAGGACATCCCATTAGTAATGACTATGTCGCTCTGTGTCCCGTGATGTTCGAGAAAGAAAATAGGATTTTTATAACAGCTTACCTGTAAAATCCTTTTCTTGGAGTACATCACGGGACACAGAGCTCCCGCCCCTCTTTGGGGACACTTATTGCTTTGCTACAAAACTGAGGTGCTCCCGGATGGGAGGGGCTTATATAGGGGAGGGTACTTCCGGTTTTGGAAGTTGCCAGTGCCAGCACCTGACGGTATCTATATAACCCATTAGTAATGACTATGTCGCTCTGTGTCCCGTGATGTACTCCAAGAAAAGGATTTTACAGGTAAGCTGTTATAAAAATCCTATTTTGTTCCTCTGCCTATCTTTTTATAGCACCCTCCCAACACAAATTTTCAGCTGCTTTTATCTCCTATCAGAGCTTGTCAGAATTTATTATACTGATAACAGAGGAATGAAAAGGCAGAAAGACGCGGGACTCAGGGCTTTGGAGAGAGATGAGTAAACACTACAGAATATGTGCCTAGGTCAAATTTCATGAATCGGGTTTACATTCACTTTAATCCTTTTTTTGCTTTATAATTTTCAGATGCTTAGAATTATTATTATTAGCCACTTAATTTTTTAGGTGGCAGAAGAATGTGTAAATCTCACTTATAATTTGATAAATGTATTAGTGAACTTCAGTTAATAGTGGTTAAGTGTGGCCATCAAAAAATCGCTGATCCTCTAGTTTCATTTTATAACAAATAATGTAAATTATTACTTTAGTTTAAAGGATCGTTGTAAGGCATTTTATCAAGCCTGATTTTTGGAACCAGAAGACCATGTAAATGTATTTGAAGTGGTTGCAAATGCACAAGCTGTGTGTGTTTTTGTTTTGTTTTTTTCTTCTTCTCCTTCCTACATGCATTCTATGCATGAAGGTAAAAAGCCTTCTGTGTGCAGCAGCCCCCCCCCCCCCCAATACTTACCCGAGCCCCCTCTCAATCCAGCAATGTCCACGAGAGCCTTGGCTCTCCGGGGACTCACACTCCTGATTGGCTTTTGGCAGCATGAATGGACAAAGAGCCATGGCTCAGGAGCGTGCCTGCTTGGGTGCCCCCACAACAAGCTGCTTGCTGTGGGGCCACTCGGCAGGAGGGATGGGCCAGGAGCACCAGTGTGGGACCAGAGGAGGTTTCGGGCTGCTCTGTGCAAAACCATTGCACAGTGCAGGTACGTATAACATGTACGTTTTTTCTTTTTTTTTTTTTTTTTTTTTAGAAGGAAAAAAAAAACAAAGCTTTAGTATTACTTTAAAGATTGACGGTTAGTATTCTTAGGCCCCTTTCAGACGGGCGGTGTCTGAAATATTTAATTTTCAAAATTTTTAATTTTCTACGTGAACAGTGTCCATTCCTTTTTTATTAATCAACCCACTGTTGTCTGTGCTTTTATAGTGTATATACATTTTGCTTTGTGGTGGTAAATTTTGTTCACAAAAGGGATTTGATTCCCATAATACCGTAATATACTCGAGTATAAGCCGACCCGAATATAAGCAGAGGCATCTAATTTTACCACAAAAAACTGGGAAAACGTATTGACTCGAGTATAAGCCTAGGGTGTCCATCTGCATGCCTCACTGCCCATGCCTCACTGTGCCCAATTTCCCTGGACGGGATCAGGCACACAAAGGTGAAGATGGACACAGACACGAGTATAAGACGAGGGGGGCATTTTCAGCACAAAAAAATGTGCTGAAAAACTCGGCTTGTACTCGAGTATATACGGTATATATTTAAAATGTCTGCAAGCCCTGAAAATTATTGGCGACTGATAATTCCTCTAAAATAGTAATACCTCTACGCCATTAAATATTTCAAAGTTGACGACTGCAATAAGCCCATCACCTAGATCTGCCTTTCTCAACCTTTTGAACACAGAGGAACCCCTTAAAATAACTTTCTGGTCTCGGGGAACCCCTGCTAAAAATGACTATATCTACAAGTCTTGATGCATTTGTGATAGTAATTTGGAAGAATGCTCCTTACACTTGTGATCATTGGGAAAAATTACTCCTCCCTTTTACAGATGGCTAAAAGATTAATGGTGTCAGTAGGAACTTATCTGAGAGACAGAAATTGCTCATTGCTCAAGGAACCCCTAGCAACCTCTAGAGCAGGTGTCCTCAAACTTTTTAAACGGGGCCAGTTCACAGTCCCTTAGACTGTTTGGGCGCCTATAGTTTGAAAAAAATATATCAACAAATTCCTATGCACACATGTTGTTTGTCGTGCAAAAAAACAATACAATATTTAAAATAAAGAACAATTTTAATCAACATAAACTTATTAGTATTTCAGACTCCCACCCCCTAATTATTTGCAATGAGGGTTGAGGGGTGCGCTGTGTATTGAGTGCAGGGTTGAGGGGGTGTGCTGTGTGTGGCATGCAGGGTTGAGGGGGGTGCGCTGTGTGTGGCTTGCAGGGAATGAGGTGGGTGGGCTGTGTGTGGCTTGCAGGGAATGAGGTGGGTGGGCTGTGTGTGGCTTGCAGGGAATGAGGTGGGTGGGCTGTGTGTGGCTTGCTGGGATCAGGTGGGTGGGCTGTGTGTGGCTTGCAGGGATGAGGTGGGTGGGCTGTGTGTGGCTTGCAGGGATGAGGTGGGTGGGCTGTGTGTGGCTTGCAGGGATGAGGTGGGTGGGCTGTGTGTGGCTTGCAGGGATGAGGTGGGTGGGCTGTGTGTGGCTTGCAGGGATGAGGTGGGTGGGCTGTGTGTGGCTTGCAGGGGTGTGGGGGTGCCCTGTGTGTGGCTTGCAGGGGTGTGGGGGTGCCCTGTGTGTGGCTTGCAGGGGTGTGGGGGTGCCCTGTGTGTGGCTTGCAGGGGTGTGGGGGTGCCCTGTGTGTGGCTTGCAGGGGTGTGGGGGTGCCCTGTGTGTGGCTTGCAGGGGTGTGGGGGTGCCCTGTGTGTGGCTTGCAGGGGTGTGGGGGTGCCCTGTGTGTGGCTTGCAGGGGTGTGGGGGTGCCCTGTGTGTGGCTTGCAGGGGTGAGGGGGTGCCCTGTGTGTGGCTTGCAGGGGTGAGGGGGTGCCCTGTGTGTGGCTTGCAGGGGTGAGGGGGTGCCCTGTGTGTGGCTTGCAGGGGTGAGGGGGTGCCCTGTGTGTGGCTTGCAGGGGTGAGGGGGTGCCCTGTGTGTGGCTTGCAGGGGTGAGGGGGTGCCCTGTGCGTGGCTTGCAGGGGTGAGGGGGTGCCCTGTGCGTGGCTTGCAGGGGTGAGGGGGTGCCCTGTGCGTGGCTTGCAGGGGTGAGGGGGTGCCCTGTGCGTGGATTGCAGGGGTGAGGGGGTGCCCTGTGCGTGGCTTGCAGGGGTGAGGGGGTGCCCTGTAGGGGTGAGGGGGTGCCCTGTGTTTGGCTTGCAGGGGTGAGGGGGTGCCCTGTAGGGGTGAGGGGGGGTGGCTTGCAGGGGTGAGGGGGGGTGCCCTGTGTTTGGCTTGCAGGGATGAGGGGGTGCCCTGTGTTTGGCTTGCAGGGGTGAGGGGGTGCCCTGTGTTTGGCTTGCAGGGGTGAGGGGGGTGCCCTGTGTTTGGCTTGCAGGGTTGAGGGGGGTGCCCTGTGTTTGGCTTGCAGGGTTGAGGGGGGTGTGCTGTGTGTGTGGTTTGCAGGGTTGAGGCCCCGGTTTCCTCCAGTCCTGAGGTGGTCGGTGCAGAATCAGAGTGCCGGTGTCCTGTCGAAATACCGGGGCCACGTAGCAGCACGCTGACAGGCACAGGCAGGACTCAGGAGAAGCAGCGGTGGTCGGAAGTCTGGGCTGTGGGGCGGGCTAAGTGGACGGAAAGCATGTCGCACGAGCCGGGATCCTGGACCTCGTGTGTGGGGAGTGGCGTGTAAATGGAGAGGATGCCTCGTGAGTCACCTGCCCTCCTCCTTTCCCCCCCCCCCCCCAGTCTCCGCATGGTCACAATCCCTGGGATCATCATGGATGGTCTTCAGTGTTCATTTACTCACTGCTGTGTCAGTGTCACCTCTGGAGCGTAAGCCGGGACTGCACCGCAACTTCCTCATAGCGAAGCGTAAGAACTCGGTCTCCTAGACTGCACAGCGCAGGAGAAGAGCGGCAGGTAACCTGCCGCTGCGCCCCTCTAAATTTTGTGCCCGGGGCAACGCCCCCCCCCCCCCCTCAGCACGCTAGGCCACTGGCGTCCATGACCTCCTTATCAAGCCACGTGGGAGGTCCTGCATGTCCGTGAAACACTGGGCGGATTTTTATGTGATAATTTTTTTTTTTTTTTTAAGCGTAACTAAACTTGAGGGGGAAAAATTGCGGACAGGCTCCTGCCTTTATTTTGCAATAAAACAAACCTGTGTGCATATTGGCCGTCATTTTTAAAATATACACTGAACTGTGCCTGTGCAGCTCCGAGTACGTACTAAACCATGGTGCCAGGATGAATTAATTCTGTACATGCACAAGAGGTGCACCGTCTAATGCCAGCATGTCAAGTTGGCTGAAGACCCATCACCTGGAAGACAGCGAGGGACCTTGTAGAAATGCCATTGTAGGAGGGGAATTATTTGCGTACATTCGTTTCCCCCTTTTTTTAATTGTATTAAACAAAAAATGTATTTATTTTTATTTTTTTTATTTTTTTTGTTTGTGTTTGTGGATGTGGCATCAAGCACCTTCACTGTGAATATGACTGTTGGTAACTGGTTTTATCAAATATACAGTGCACATTTGTGGCTGTCCAATCCTACTACAGGTGTGCACATGTACTGTACATGCGTGTAAGCTGTAAAAAAATAAATAAAATTAATTCCGGTGTAGATCTGTGATGTGGGAATGCAAAGTGAATAAAAGTCTAGATGTATGTCCCATTATCAATATGGCATTAATCTGAAAAATGTGAGCCCTTTTTATATAGCATCTGAAAATAGAGTGGATTAATATCATGTATTTTCATCTATTCTTGTTTAAATTCTTTCTTTTATTTTTCAGTATGGACAAGTATTGCATATTGTGGTATCCAACAAGAGCAAGGGATCTGCAGTAGCTGAATTTGCTACATTTAAAGCAGCTGTAAGTGTTTTCGTTTTTTTGGGGGGGGGCGTGACCGCTTTTTATACATTTTTTTTTTTTTTTTTTTTTTTTTTTTTTTTTTTTTAATTTTTCTATAACATTAATGTATTTTTGTTGCAGGCGATTGCCTAGTCTATATTTAACATTAAAGTGTTACTCCAGGCAAAAACTTGAAAGTGTCCTTTGCAAGGTTCCTCTAAAGTTTATCATCAACAATATCCTTCTATTTTCATATCTGTATATTAGGGATTCAGTGTTAGAGGAAATAAACCCTTGTTTAAAAAAAAAAAAAAAAAGAAAAACCCTGCAAGAGAAAGACATAATGAGCTAGTATGCATAGCATATTAGCTCATTATGAATGACTTACCTGAGATGGAAGCCCCCGAAGCGCTCCTCGTTCCCCTCCGCCGCCGTCATCTTGCCTTCGAGTCCCTTCCGTGTATCGCAGCTCCAGAGCTGTGACTGGCCGCATGCGCGTGGGACCGGCATAATCCCGGCATGTCCCATTCGTAAAACCGGGACGCTCCGTGCGCCTGCGCCGTTGTCTACGCCGCGCATGTGCCGAAGACATCAGTGCAGTGTTCTCTGCAAATATCTCCTTAACTGTGTAGGTTAAGGAGATATTTCTTGCACCTACAGGTAATCTAGGCTTACCTGTAGGTGCAAGTTGTCAGAATGGGTTTACAACCACTTTAAAGGGGTTGTAAAGCTTCGTGTTTTTTTTCACCTTAATGCATCCTATGCATTAAGGTGAAAAAACACCTTGCAGTCGCCGCCCGAGCCCCGGTTTTACTTACCTGAGATCCGAACCTCATTGGGCGCTATCCCGCGTTGCTTTCACCGAGCTCTAGTCGGCTCTTCATTGGATGATTGATAGCAGCGCAGCCATTGGCTGCTGTCAATCAAATCAGTGGCGCGCCGGGAGTGGGGCCGAGTGATACACTCGGCGGCTTTGGCCTTGGGAGAGGGCTTCCCAGGGGGGGGGGGTTAGCTCTTGCGGGGAGGAGCCGAGACAACCGCCGAGGGAATCCCAGAAGACAAGGATCGGGGCCACTCTGTGCAAAACGAACTGCACAGTGGAGGTAAGTATGGTATGTTTGTTATTAAAAAAAAAAAAAAAAATTAAACCTTTACAACCCTTTTAACTTTTGACCCTGCTGTAGCCCCAAGTTCCTTCAGACATCAGATTCTTCCCCCTCACAGTACATGCGCGGTAGGATGCAAGCTCCCCTTACTGCACATACGCTATAATTGTCTCTAAGCAGAGTGCTCTTGGTTCTTAGGCACACATACAGCAGATGCGCAGTGAGGGGAAGCATCCATCCTCTGTTGCATATAAATAAAAAGGACCTTTTTTTTAATTTTTCTTTTTTTTAAATGGAGATGGGAGAGTGTTGAAGATATACTGTGTATCGGGCAACTTTTGAGCTGTTGGGTAGTCAATGCATTCCCAATTACTTTAATCTCCAGACCTACTAAAGATATACATTTAAAGAGTATACTTATTTGTTCTCTAGAATTGTTAAACCTTATATCTCTTGGTAAAAAAAAAAAAAGATGTATTTCCTATGCTCCTCGGCTCAATTTAGTGTCCAGGATGCAGTGTTTTAGTACTTCCAATAATAAAAGATCCATTCATTCAGAAGAGAATATTGCCTGAAGATTTGTTTTCGCACAGAACAAATGAACATGCAGAATCGCTAGATGAATGGCTATGCAAACTTTATGGGGGAAAAAAGGATGGTGAGTAAAAAAGTATTGAACACGTCACCATTTGTCTAGGTAAATATGTTTCTATAGGTGCTATTGACATGAAATTTTCACCACATGTTGGTAACGTCTCAATGCAATCAATACATACAAAGAAACCAAAACTAAGTTAAGAAATGAAGTTGTGTAATAAAATGGAATGACACAGGGAAAAAGTATTCCATGCTAACTGAAATGTATTCAATACTTTGTACAAAATCCTTTGTTGGTAATGACAGCTTTAAGATGCCTCCTGTATGGAGAAACTAGTCACATGCATTGCTCAGGTGTGATTTTTGGCCCATTCTTTCACAAACAGTCTTCAAATCTTGAAGGTTTTGTGGGCCTCTTCTATGAACTCTGATCTTTAGATCTTTCCGTAAATTTTCTATTGGATTCAAGTCAGGTGATTGGCTGGGCTATTCTAACAGCTTTATTTTCTTTCTTTGAAACCAATTGAGAGTTTCCTTGGCTTTTGTGTGAGGGATCATTGTCTTGCTGATATGCCCATTCTCCATTTTATCATCTTCATCCTGGTAGATGGCAGCAAATTTTTATCAAAAATGTCTTGGTACATTTTTTCTTTTTCGTACATCACGGGACACAGAGCGACATAGTCATTACTAATGGGTTATATAGTTACCGTCAGGTGCTGGCACTGGCAACTTCCAAAACCGGAAGTACCCTCCCCTATATAAGCCCCTCCCATCCGGGAGCACCTCAGTTTTTTGCCAGTGTCTAAGGTGTTGGCCAAGAAGAAACATGTGTTTTTCACTGAGCTTGCGTACAGGTTCTTTTGGGCCTCAGTAAGCTATTCCGGATCCGACCAAAAAAGCTTCATAGCTAAACGGTCGGTACCCGGGCCTTGCAGAGAAGAGCAAGGTTTTGCCTGTAATGCTTCTCTTAGGAGAGCTGGACCCTGGGATCCAGAGCTCTGGTCATACCCACGACCAAGATGTTTTCTGTGCACGGTGCTATACAGGTCCAGGGGAGTGGAATCCTTGGGAACCCGGTCCCTGAAGGTTTGATTACAATGCCTGCCGTGATAGGTGAAGTTTGGGCTTTTGTGGACCAAACCAAGTCCTGCGGCGGGGAACAGGTAAGTGGGGGCCCCCAGGAACTTGGTTCTATTGGGGGACCCCCAAGCCTAATTTGTCTTTCTGTCTGTTACCTAATGGTATTCCCGCAAAATTCTGTGCATGCCTGTAACTACTAAAAAAATGTAATAATTTTTAATGGTGGTCAAGAAAAAAAAAAAAAAATGTTTTTATATATATTTAATATATTAGACTGCGGTACCTGTGTTTGTCCACTAGAGGCCGCTGTGGAATGTTTTCTTGTCATGTGGACTAGCTTCTTCTCAGCAGAGCAAAGTCCAGGCAGATGGTGAGTTCTCTTATAGGAAACTGCTTCCTCTGCCATGTTGCAGTGTTTGTCCATCCCCCGGCCTGCGGCAAAGAGGGGCCCTGGCTCCTGTCCCTTGTTACCATATTTGAAATTAGCGCCGAAGGCGCACGTGCCCGCGCGCGTGCGCGTGCACGCGCCTCTATATATAGAGGTGAGCCGGGAAAGGGGGCGGAGCCTGGGGGATGACGCTCTGTGCGCGCCGCAGCGCTTCTGCGCATGTGCGGGCGTCCCAGCAGTTTTAAAAAAACCACAATATTGTAGTGAGCTGGCTATGAAGTACAGAGACAGAGCTGGCAACATTTAAAGGCATACAGCAAGCGGTTGATACAGGCATCCCCTAGAAAGGCACATTAGTAGACACCAACTGTGATATAGCAGCAATTGTGTTAGACTATTCTCAGTAAAAGTGGTGTATTACGGCTGGAATACCTCAGCTTTAGGCTTAGGAATATGCCGTCCAGGAGCTCCGGAACTGAATCTTCCAGGAAGCAAAGGGGGTCTCATCGGGCTCTGAGGATCTTGGGCATACTTCTGCTGCACCAGTCTCCCCTGAAGTTCAGAGGTAAGTGACCGTAGAGACCCCGCAGGGGTACTTGGTACTGCGGCTGTCCTCAGTCACCTGCTCCTGTGTATGTAACAGAGGAGGTTTTTTTCCTCAGCTCTGGGAGGATTAGAGAGAGATTGTCAACATTTATCGCTGCCTCCCTGTCAGGGAAAGCACGCCCGATCTCCGTCTCCTCCTTCAGAGTGCCTGTTAGCAGAGCAACAGTCCCATACAGGGATCGACCTGCCTGAAGGGGATCAGGATGAGGTTGATTCTGTTATAGAGGAATCAACAGTGGGGGAACCTTTTCTCAGCATCTCAAGCTGAAAGATTATGGGTTCAGTCTCTGACTAACATGGTCCGATCAGCATTTAAAAATGCACCTTGCGGAACCATCAACCACTACTGTATCCTCGTTGGGGTCGCTAGAAGCCCCCAGACTGTTTGTTCTTTTTCACTTCACCCTTTACTGAAAGGGCTCATTTTCCAGGATTGGGAACGTCCTGAGAAAATATTTATTCCCCCAAGAGATTTCCGGTGGTCTATCCCATGGAGGATAAGTTCATCAAAAAAAAAAAAATGGAAGGTCCCTACAGTGGACGCAGCCATCTCTTGTATGTATAAATCACTGACATGTCCAGTGGATAATGTCCAAATGTTCAAGAACCCAATAAATAAAAGATTGGAGTCCTTATGAAAATCTGCTTGGTGATACAACCAGCAGTAGCAGCTATTGGGGTCTGCTAAGCAGTGAAGGATCAGTTGAAACAGGTCTTGAGGGACTTGACAGATCAGCAGGCTTTGCCCTAGCTGATCTACCTAGAGCCTTAGGCTTTGCGGTTGACGCCATAGAGGATTCAGTCCATCAGGCCTCCCGCCTTACGCTGTCTATAGTACATACGCGTAGGCTCCTATGGCTCAAAAACTGGTCTGCTGAAGCTCCCTGTAAAGAATGGCTGGTTAGCGTCCCATTTCATGGTGAACGCTTATTCAGGGAAAACCTGGACAAATATATCCAGAAAATTTCCAGCGGTAAAAATACGCTCTTGCCGGTTAAAAGCAGAGTTAGAGGTCCCTCTTTAAGAGGCCTGCTTCTCCAGTCCCTGGGGCATCGGCTGTGTAACAGTTCCGACGGCCTCCTCGGTCAAATCCCGGGGGTAAAAAACAGGGACAGTAGCAGGGTAATGAGAAACCCTGGGTCAGGGGAGGTACAAAACCTCCCCCAAAGTTAAATTCATTGAAGCCCCCACTCAGTCGGGTGGGGGGAGGACTCCAGTTGTTCGCAAGAGACCTGGCGGGACACGATCAAGACAGATAGGTGCTCTCCGCAGTAGGTTTGGGATACAGTTTGGAGTTAAAAGACTCTCCTCCTTCCCAATTTTGAGGTCAAACGTGCCAAGGGATCCCCGGAAGAGAGAGTCCCTCCTGTTGGCACTAGAACAACTATTGCTCCAAGGAGTAATTATGGAGGTTCCCCTGGAAGAATGAGGGTTCGGGTTTTACTCAAACCTCTTTACAGTCCCGAAGCAAACGCGGACGGGAGGCCCATATTAATTCTAAAAGGGCCATACAAATTCCTGTATATCAGGTCTTTCCGATGGAGTCGATCCGATCGGTGGCCACTGCCCTACAAGGGGAGGATTGGTTAGCCACGATCGACATCAAAGATGCTTATTTGCACATTCCCATCTTTCCAGTCCACCAAAAATTTCTACGCTTTGCAGTAGAAGGGCGCCATTTTCAGTTCAGAGCCTTACCCTTCGGTTTGGCCACAGCACCACGAGTGTTTACAAAAATTCTGGCCCTTTATTGGCCAATCTAAGAACACAAGGTGTAATGATAATGGCATATCTGGATGACTTGTTGCTGATAGACCACTCAGTGAAAAAACTAGACGTGGTCGTTCACAAGACAATCAAGTATCTGGAATCTCACGGTTGGATTATCAACCGAGACAAGTCAGCCCTAAAAACCAGTCAAAAGTCTGGAATACTTGGGGCTAAGGTTGGATTCAGGCCAGAGAAAAATATTCTTGCCTCGAGGAAAGGTGTTGTCTTTGAAAGATTTGATCCACTTAGTGGGTACAAAAAAGACAGCCGTCCATACGCCTGTATATGAGGCTGCTGGGAAAAATGGTGGCATCATTCGAAGCAGTACCCTACGGTCAATTCCATTCAAGGAATTTGCAAGGGGCCATACTGTCAGCCTGGAACAAAAAAAAAAAAAATTCAGGCCTAGACTTACAATGTCCTTGTCCCCTTCCGTTCGCAAGAGCCTCCGTTGGTGGTTGGTTTCCCAGAATCTGGAAAAAAGGAAATCCTTCAGTCCGATTTCTTGGGAGGTGGTCACTACAGATGCCAGCCTTATAGGCTGGGGAGCAGTACTGGAGCAATAGTCTCTCCAGGGCAGATGGTCGGATGCAGAAAAAGCCCTGCCCATCAATCTCTTAGAGATACGAGCAGCCCGGTATGCCCTAGTAGCATGGACATCCAAACTCCAAGGGTCCCCTGTCAGAATTCAATCAGACAATGCCACAGCAGTGGCATATATCAATCATCAGGGGGGCACCAGGAGTCGTGCAGCCCAGAGGGAAGTAAATTACATCCTGAAATGGGCAGAAAAAATATGTCCCAGCCATATCTGCGGTATTCATTCCAGGAGTGGAGAAGTGGAAGGCGGACTTTCTAAGTCGCCAGCAATTAGGCCCAGAGGAAGGGTCCCTTCACCCTGAGGTTTTCTGGACAATATGTCAGCGGTGGGGAACATCGGATGTAGATCTTCTAGCATCCAGATTCAACGCAAAGGGGGACAGGTTTGTCTCTCGGACAAGGGATCCCCTAGCTTGCGGCTCGGATGCCCTAGTGTTCCCTTGGGATCAGTTCAAGCTGATATATGCATTCACACCGCCACAATGGTTACCTCGATTACTCCGCAGAATCAGGGTAGAAAAGAAACCAATGATTCTGGTGGCTCCAGCGTGGCCCCGAAGAGCGTGGTACGTGGAGATTGTAAAATGTCAGTGGGGAGTCCTTGGACTCTCCCACATCGTCCGGACCTGCTTTCGCAAGGACCGATATACCACCCTTCCTTACCAGCCCTAGGTTTGACGGCCTGGCTATTGAAGCCCACATTCTAAAAAAGAGAGGGCTCTCTAATTCTGTGGTATCTACCATGATCAATGCCAGGAAGCCGGTATCCAGGCAGATATACTATAGAATCTGGAAGGCGTACATCGCCTGGTGTGAAGCCAAGAAATGGCATCCACGTAAGTACGTAATAGGTAGGAGTCTGGACTCCCTACAATGGGCTGTAGATAGGAAGCTTGCCTTGAGTACTATCAAGGGTCAGATTTCGGCCTTGTCAATATTTTTTCAAAGGCCCTTGGCTTCGCATTCACTAGTCAAAGCCTTTATACAAGGAGTGATGCGTATTAGTCTTCCGGTTAATATTCCCATATGTCCATGGGATCTAAACTTGGTTCTGTCGGTTCTACAGAAACAACCATTTGAACCATTACAGCATATTTCCTTGGTGCTTCTCACCAGGAAATTGATTTTTCTAGTAGCCATTTGTTCGGCTAAAAGAGTATCGGAATTAGCAGCTATGTCCTGTAAGGAGCCATATCTGGTTATCCATAAGGACAGAGTAGTGTTACGTCCTCATCCAGCCTTTCTTCCTAAGGTGGTATCGAGGTTTCATTTGAACCAAGATGTGATTCTTCCTTCTTTTTTCCCCAAACCTACTTCGGTAGAGGAAAAGTTATTGCATTCTTTGGATGTAGTAAGAGCAGTTAAAGCTTATCTAAAAGCCACTGCTCAGATTCGCAGAACGGATACTTTGTTTATTCTGCCGGAAGGCCCCAGAAGGGGTCAGGCAGCGTCAAAATCTACTTTAGCCAAGTGGATTCGACAGGTCATAATACAAGCCTATGGCTTGAGAAATAGACCGCCTCCGTTCAAAGTTAGGGCGCACTCCACGAGAGCAGTTGGAACTTCATGGGCAGTGCATCACCAGGCCTCCCTGGCTCAAATCTGTAAGGCCGCAACATGGTCTTCAGTACACACATTTACTAGGTTCTACCAGGTGGACGTTAGAAGTCAGGAGGATGTCGCCTTTGGGCGCAGTGTGTTGCAGGCCGCAAAAGATCCTCATGTCTGATAGCGCTCAGCTTATATATGGTGTATCCCCCCCCCTCATTTGGCATTGCTTTAGGACATCCCATTAGTAATGACTATGTCGCTCTGTGTCCCGTGATGTACGAAAAAGAAAATGGGATTTTTATAACAGCTTACCTGTAAAATCCTTTTCTTGGAGTACATCACGGGACACAGAGCTCCCACCCCTCTTTGGGGACACTTATTGCTTTGCTACAAAACTGAGGTGCTCCCGGATGGGAGGGGCTTATATAGGGGAGGGTACTTCCGGTTTTGGAAGTTGCCAGTGCCAGCACCTGACGGTATCTATATAACCCATTAGTAATGACTATGTCGCTCTGTGTCCCGTGATGTACTCCAAGAAAAGGATTTTACAGGTAAGCTGTTATAAAAATCCTATTTTTTCCATTCATCCTTCCTTCAATGATATGAAGTTTGCCAGTACCGTATGCTGAAAAACAGCCCCACACCTTGATGTTCCCACCTCCAAACTTCACTATTGGTATGGGGGTGTTTTTGGGGTGATTGGCAGTGCCATTTGACCTCCAAACATGGTGTGTAATATGGCATCTAAAGAGTTCAATTTAGGTCTCATCTGCCGGGACTATATTCTCTCAGTATTTCACAGGCTTGTCTAAATGTTGTGCAGCAAACTTTAAACAAGATTCAACATGCTCTTCCTTCAGCAATGAAGTCTTGCGTGGTGAGCGTGCATACAGGCCATGGTGTTTGAGTGCATTTCTTATTGTTTTCTTTGAAACAATTTATACCTAATTTGAGTTCTTTCTAAAGCTCTCAAAAAAAGGGTTCCTTTGCTCTTGAATAACTCTGATTCTTTTAGCTCCTCTGTCAAGTCTTGTAAGGAGCAAGTTGTGGTCCTGGCTGGTTTATGTTAAAATGATATTCGTTCCACTTCCGGATTATGGCCCCAACAGTGCTCACTGAAACATTCACAAGTTTAGAAACCTTTCTGTAACCAGTGCCATCAGTATGTTTTGCAACAATAAGGTTGCAAAGGCCTTGAGAGAGCTCTTTGCTTCTACCCATCATGAGATGTTTCTTGTGTGACACCTTGGTAATGATGCACCTTTTTTATAAGCCAACAGTTGAGACTGAACAAGATGATGATAATTTGCACTGACAAGGGGCAGGATTGCTTTTGAATTACTGATAGATTTTCAGCTGGTGTTTTCACTTTCCATGCCTTTTTTACTCCTCCCTTTTTTCATGTGTTCAATACTTTTTCCCTGTGTCCTTCTAGTTTATTACACATAACTTAATTTCTGAACTGATTTGTTTGGTTTCTTTGTATGTATGGATTGCATAAGTTGCCTAAATGTGGTGAAAATTTAATGTCAATAGCACCTTTTAGAAATATATTTACCTAGAAAAATGGTGATGTGTTCAATACTTATTTTACCTGCTGTATATCTTTATCACTCTATCAACACTATGTTTTGTATACAGCACTGTTTGTGTGTTTTTGTTTTTTTGTGTGTGTTTTGTTTTTTTGTTTTTTTTCTTCTTTCTAAGAGGGGAAAAAAAGTGAAAAACACAAATAGTGTATACATGTTAGAAAATCGAGCAGAGGGTACCCAAAGACTGGCAGGGACAAAGACCTCAGAAATGGTGAAAATCAAAAGCCTGGGTAATCAATATAACATAATATCAACTGTATGTAGCTTGAATTATATTCTAAAAGCATAGAGAGGTGGGGGGGATAGAGAGGGTAAAAGGAGGGAGGGGAGAGGAATGAGGGTAGCTGGTTCCAAGTGGGCATTCGGATTTGAAAAAGCATATATCCCAAAACCACACAATGTGATAATAAAAGGTTAGTAAACATAGAAAGTTAAGTAACTTCATTGTGTTGGTCCATTGAGGAAGGATACATAATGTCTTTTATATCCTGATGTTGTCTTAAATTCAAACCAAAGGACCCTGGTTTTTGTATGACGTCTGTATTCTGTGTTGGCTGTTAATATCTGACTTTGATTTAAAGCCACCATTATCCTACTCCTGTAGAGTCTCTGTTTTAAAGCGGAGCTCCGCCGAAAATAAAATAAAAGCCAGCAGCTGCTGACTTTTAATATTGGGACACTTGCCTGTCCTGGAGTCCAGCGACGTCCGCAGCAGAGGACGAGCAATCGCTCATCACTCTGCTGCCCCCACAGACATCCTTGTTGAGGGAACCAGGAAGTGAAGCCTTGCGGCTTCACTGCCCGGTTCCCTACGACGCATGCGTGAGTCACGCTGCGCCGTTCTGACTGGTCCCCGTGTGTTCTGGGAGCCGAGTGTCTCCCAGAACACTATGGGTATTCTGCAGAAAGTGACGTATTTCCCGCAGAGAGGACTCCTGGAAGTGGGTGCAAATACCTGTCTTAGGGGGGGAGGGTTCCGATGAGCGGAAGTTCCACTTTAGGGTGGAGCTCCGCTTTAAGTGATCTTATGTCCACTCTAGTCTCTACCTAGTAAATCTGTTTTATTGCATCTACTACTTTCAAAGACTTTTTCAGTGCCCTAATTTTGGGTACCGTATATACTCGAGTATAAGCTGAGTTTTTCAGTAAATTTTTTTGTGCTGAAAATGCCCCCCTCGGCTTATACTCGAGTCACCTTTTTGCGTCTAATCTCCCGAACTTTGGGGACCCGGTACCGGCCGGCTGTATGTCCCCTGGACACCAAACTTGGCACACATGTAGCCCCACTTTTCCTCTACAAGTGTGCAAAGTTTTTTATGTCCGGGGAACCTACGGCCGGAGAGCACCGATTTTTCAAACCCGGGCACCCCTTCCATAGACTCCCATGTTAAACGGTAATTTCTCTGGTGACTTTGGGGAACCGGTACCGGCCGGTCATAGGTCCCCTGGACCCGAAACTTGGCACACATGTAGCCGCATTTCTCCTCTATAAGTGTGCAAAGTTTTCTGTCTGGGGGACCTACGGCCGGGGAGCACAGATTTTTCAAAGCCGGGCACCCCTTCCATAGACTACCATGTTAAATGTCAGTCTAATCATGGGCACAGTGGGGCATGGGCACAGTGAGGCATGCAGATGGACACCCTAGGCTTATACTCGAGTCAAGTTTTCCCATTATTTTTTTGTGGTAAAATTAGGTGCCTCGGCTTATATTCGGGTCGGCTTATACTCAAGTATATACGGTAAGTTTTCTGTGAGGGGGCCCTATATTTTTTTTTTCATAGCCACCTTCTGATCATGTTAAGGAGTTTTATCCCCTGGATAGTGATTTAATTTTACTTTCTGGACTTTACTATTGCTCAGACTCCCTATCCATTTCCCAGTCTCTTCGGCCCTTTCTGACAGCGGCCTTGCTCTATGAAACCTTGATCCAATGCATCACTGCCTTTAAAGGGACACTAAAGGTTCCCGTTTATGACATGTGTTATTTATTTATTTTTACTTGCCTCCACTGTGCAGCTCGTTTTGTACAGAGTGGCCCCGATCCTGGTCAAGTTTTTTACAATTTCTTAGCTGCAGGAAGGAAGCTATTTAATTCAGCTATGCTGTCCTCTTGGAGGCATCTAAATTTGTGTTTTAGGCCCCTTTCACACGATTGGCCTGCAAAGATCCGCCTGTCCGTTTTTCAGGCAGATCGGAGCGGGCCACCTATTGACTTGCATGGGCAGGCGGAGATGTGTCTGACGCCCGCCTGCCATCCGATCCGACAAGATCCGCTCAAAACAGACGGATGGCGATGCGTTCGCCATCCGTCCAACGGACAGGCTGTCTGATTTCACCATAGAGGACAGCGAAGCTCTAACAGGTCGGTCCCTGCACAGTGAGCGGGTACGGACCTGTTACCCGCCTGCTCAGCGGGGATAAATTAGCGGGTGCGTGCCCGAGGGTCTGGCGGTCTCTATGTCCGCCGGTGGCCCGCAATCGTGAAGAGGAGGCAGAACGGGAAAATGCCCAATGTAAACAAGGCATTTCCTGGTTCTGCCTAGAGACATGACAGGAAGCTACCACTCCCTGTCATCGGGAACAGTGATCTGTCATGTCCTATGTAGCCCATCCCCCCCTACAGTTAGAACACGCTGAGGGAACACATTTAACCCCTTGATCGCCCCCTAGTGTTTAACCCCTTCCCTGCCAGTTACATATACACAGTAATTGGTGGCTATTTTTAGCTCTGATCGCTGTATAAATGTCAATGGTCTCAAAATGGTGTCAGTGTCCGATTTGTCTGCCGCAATGTCGCAGTCCCGATACAAATCGCAGATTACCACCATTACTAATAAAAAATTAAGAATAAAAATGCCATAAATCTATCCCCTATTTTTTGTAGACGCTGTAACTTTTGCGCAAACCAATCAATATACATTTATTTTATTTTTTTACCAAAAATATGTAGAAGAAAACAGATCGGCCTTAACAGATTTGTTTTATAAAAATTTTTTGTATTTTTTGTGGATATTTATTATAGCAAAAAATATTGCTTTTTTTTTCCCCCAAACTTTTGCCCTTTTTTTTTTTTCTTTCTATTTGTGGGAAAAGGACGTAAATTTTGTTTGGGTACAATGTCGCACAATTGTCAGTTAAAGCAATGCAGTGTCAGGAAGGGGGTAAAATCTTCCGGGGCTGAAGTGGTTAAATTACCATTTTTGAGTTTTTATGTTACATAGTTACATCCAGTTCAACCATAAAAATAAATAAATAAAAATAAATATCACACAATCCCATATACCTAATTCTATACCCACAGTTGATCCAGAGGAAGACAAAAAACCCCAGAAGAGCATGATCCAATTTGCTACAGCAGGGGAAAAAATTCCTTCCTGATCCCCCGAGAGGCAATCGGATATTCCCTGGATCAACTTTACCTATAAATATCAGTACCCAGTTATATTATGTACATTTAGGAAATAATCCAGGCCCTTCTTAAAGCAATCTACTGAGCTGGCCAGAGCCACCTCTGGAGGGAGTCTGTTCCACATTTTCACCGCTCTTACTGTGAAGAAACCTTTCCGTATTTGAAGGTGAAATATTGTTCAATAAAAAATTAGAAAAGTAACTTCCACTGGATAGCATGCAAGCTTCTATTAGTAAACTGGGAAAAAATACAACCTGTCAACATTAAACACAAGAATCTAAAGTGTATTCTGGAGAAAAATAACCTAGCACTATACTAAAAAGGGTGGGGGTGCCACCTACAAAACACAATATCAGTGTATTGACCTCTCATAATAGCAGAGCCTGTGTATCCATGAAAGAAAAGATAAAACAAAACCTAAAATTCAACCAGCTGGGCTCATCGCTCCTGGGCTAGAAGACTTCATCTCCCGAAAAGAAAAATTCATGGTATGCAGTAAAGAGGCGAAGGGAACATCAGCATTTAATATTCCATAATAAATTGTTTGGTGGATCGGGGGTTAACCATAATTGTATCTATTTGGGTCCGATTTTATACGCTGTGAGGGTAACAATAGGAGGCTATAGCCCGCAATTGGGCAGCGTAGTAGTAACGTAGGAGGTTCAGAAAAGCCAAAACTTAAGTTCGAGAGGCATATTCAGTGGCGTAACTAGAGACTTCAGGGCCCCCGGTGCAAGAAATCATGAAGGCTTAATTTTTTTACACTGTACAACAAAGGGGGACTGGCCATATCACCAGGGATTTCACATAAATGAAGCAATACATCAGTTGTCGACCCTATGAAGCAATCATAGAATCAATAAAATCTGACCTAGGGAATGGGATCAGTAACAGTGCTGGTGGGGAGGAGGGATGGGATTAGGGTTGCCACCTTTTCTTCAAGCCAAACCCGAACACTTTTGCGGTGCACGGCAATTTTCTTTCTCGTACATCACGGGACACAGAGCGACATAGTCATTACTAATGGGTTATAGAGATACCTTCAGGTGCTGGCACTGGCAACTTCCAAAACCGGAAGTACCCTCCCCTATATAAGCCCCTCCCATCCGGGAGCACCTCCGTTTTTTGCCAGTGTCTAAGGTGTTGGCCAAGAAGTAACATGTGTTTTTTCACTGAGCTTGCGTACAGGTTCTTTTGGGCCTCAGTAAGCTATTCCGGATCCGACCAAAAAAGCTTCATAGCTAAACGGTCGGTACCCGGGCCTTGCAAGAGAAGAGCAAGGTTTTGCCTGTAATGCCTCTCTTAGGAGGGCTGGACCGTGGGATCCAGAGCTCTGGTCATACCCACGACCAAGATGTTTTCTGTGCAGGGTGCTATACAGGTCCAGGGGAGTGGAATCCTTGGGAACCCGGTCCCTGAAGGTTTGATTACAATGCCTGCCGTGATAGGTGAAGTTTGGGCTTCTGTGGACCAAACAGAGTCCTGCGGCGAGGAAAAGGTAAGTGGGGGCCCTCGGGAACTTGGTTCTATTGAGGGACCCCCAAGCCTATTTTGTCTTTCTGCCTGTTACCTAAGGTATTCCCGCTAATATTCTGTGTATGCCTGTTACTACTGAGAAAATGTAAAAATGTTAATAGTAGGCAAGGAAAAAAAAAAAAAAAAAAAAATGTAAGACCGCGGTACCTGTGTAGACACTAGAGGCCGCTATGGTTCTTTTTCTTGTAATGTGGATTTTTTTCTTCCAGAATCAAATCCAGGCAGTTGGTATGTTCTCTGCTGGGAAGCTGTCTCCTCTGCCCTGTTGCTGCGCTCATCCATCCCCGGGCCCTGCGGCAAAGGGACCCTGGCTCCCATCTAGCTCCTTATTGTTTTCAAAAAAGGGCGCCGAAGGCGCACGTGCCCGTGCGCGTGCACGCGCCTCTATATATAGAGGCGATCTGGAAAAAGGGGCGGAGCGGGTGGATGACGCTCAGGTGTGCGCCGCGGCGCTACTGCGCATGTGCGGGCGTCCAGCGTGTTTTAAAGCACATTATAGCTGGCTATTGAAGTGCACAGACAGAGCTAGCAACAGTATAAAGGCACACAGAGGCGGTTGATGCAGGCATCCCCTAGAAAGGCACTTTAGTAGACACCAACTGTGATATAGCAGCAATTGTGCTAGACTATTCTCAGTAAAAGTGGTGTATTACGGCTGGAATACCTCAGCTTTAGGCTTAGGAATATGCCGTCCAGAAGCTCCGGAACTGAATCTTCCAGGAAGCGAAGGGGGTCTCATCGGGCTCTGAGGATCTTGGGCATGCTTCTGCTGCACCAGTCTCCCCTGAAGTTCAGAGGTAAGTGACCGTAGAGACCCCGCAGGGGTACTTGGTACTGTGGCTGTCCTCAGTTCACCTGCTCCTGTGTATGTAACAGAGGAGGTTTTTTCCTCAGCTCTGGGAGGATTAGAGAGAGATTGTCAACATTGATCGCTGCCTCCCTGTCAGGGAAAGCACGCCCGATCTCCGTCTCCTCCTTCAGAGTGCCTGTTAGCAGAGCAACAGTCCCATACAGGGATCGACCTGCCTGAAGGGGATCAGGATAAGGTTGATTCTGTTATAGAGGAATCAACAGTGGGGGAACCTTTTCTCAGCATCTCAAGCTGAAAGATTATGGGTTCAGTCTCTGACTAACATGGTCCGATCAGCATTTAAAAATGCACCTTGCGGAACCATCAACCACTACTGTATCCTCGTTGGGGCGCTAGAAGCCCCCAGACTGTCTGTTCTTTTCCACTTCACCCTTTACTGAAAGGGCTCATTTACCAGGATTGGGAACGTCCTGAGAAAATATTTATTCCCCCAAGAGATTTCCGGTGGTCTATCCCATGGAGGAGAAGTTCATCAAAAAATGGAAGGTCCCTACAGTGGACGCAGCCATCTCTTGTATGTATAAATCACTGACATGTCCAGTGGATAATGTCCAAATGTTCAAGAACCCAATAGATAAAGGATTGGAGTCCTTATGAAAGTCTGCTTCTTTCTACAGCAAGCTTGGTGACACAACCAGCAGTGAGGTCTGCTAAGCAGTAAAGGATCAGTTGAAACAGGTCTTGAGGGACTTGACAGATCAGCAGGCCTTGCCCTAGCTGATCTACCTAGAGCCTTAGGCTTTGCGGTTGACGCCATAAAGGATTCAGTTCATCAGGCCTCCCGCCTTACGCTGTCTATAGTACATATGCGTAGGCTTCTATGGCTCAAAAACTGGTCTGCTGAAGATCCCTGTAAAGAATGGCTGGTTAGCGTCCCATTTCATGGTGAACGCTTATTCAGGGAAAACCTGGACAAATATATCCAGAAAATTTCCAGCGGTAAAAATACGCTCTTGCCGGTTAAAAACAGAGTTAGAGGTCCCTCTTTAAGAGGCCTGCTTCTCCAGTCCCTGGGGCATCGGCTGTGTAACAGTTCTGACGGCCTCCTCGGTCAATTCCCGGGGGTAAAAAACAGGGACAATAGCAGGGTAATGAGAAACCCTGGGTCAGGGGAGGTACAAAACCTCCCCCAAAGTTAAATTCATTGAAGGGTTGCCCCCACTCAGTCGGGTGGGGGGAGGACTCCAGTTGTTCACAAGAGACCTGGCGGGACACGATCAAGACAGATAGGTGCTCTCCGCAGTATGTTTGGGATACAGTTTGGAGTTAAAAGACTCTCCTCCTTCCCATTTTTGAGGTCAAACGTGCCAAGGGATCCCCGGAAGAGAGAGAGTCCCTCCTGTTGGCACTAGAACAACTATTGCTCCAAGGAGTAATTATGGAGGTTCCCCTGGAAGAATGAGGGTTTGGGTTTTACTCAAACCTCTTTACAGTCCCGAAGCAAACGCGGACGGGAGGCCCATATTAATTCTAAAAGGGCTATACAAATTCCTGTATATCAGGACTTTCCGATGGAGTCGATCCGATCGGTGGCCACTGCCCTACAAGGGGAGGATTGGTTAGCCGCGATCGACATCAAAGATGCTTATTTGCACATTCCCATCTTTCCAGTCCACCAAAAATTTCTACGCTTTGCAGTAGAAGGGCGCCATTTTCAGTTCAGAGCCTTACCCTTCGGTTTGGCCACAGCACCACGAGTGTTTACAAAAATTCTGGCCCTTTATTGGCCAATCTAAAAACACAAGGTGTAATGATAATGGCATATCTAGATGACTTGTTGCTGATAGACCACTCAGTGAAAAAACTAGACGTGGTCGTTCACAAGACAATCAAGTATCTGGAATCTCACGGTTGGATTATCAACCGAGACAAGTCAGCCCTAAAAACCAGTCAAAAGTCTGGAATACTTGGGGCTAAGGTTGGATTCAGGCCAGAGAAAAATATTCTTGCCTCGAGGAAAGGTGTTGTCTTTGAAAGATTTGATCCACTTAGTGGGTACAAAAAAGACAGCCGTCCATACGCCTGTGCATGAGGCTGCTGGGGAAAAATGGTGGCATCATTCGAAGCAGTACCCTACGGTCAATTCCATTCAAGGAATTTGCAAGGGGCCATACTGTCAGCCTGGAACAAAAAAGTTCAGGCCCTAGACTTACAATGTCCTTGTCCCCTTCCGTTCGCAAGAGCCTCCGTTGGTGGTTGGTTCCCCAGAATCTGGAAAAAGGGAAATCCTTCAGTCCGATTTCTTGGAAGGTGGTCACTACAGATGCCAGCCTTATAGGCTGGGGAGCAGTACTGGAGCAATGGTCTCTCCAGGGCAGATGGTCGGATGCAGAAAAGGCCCTGCCCATCAATCTCTTAGAGATACGAGCAGCCCGGTATGCTCTAGTAGCATGGACATCCAAACTCCAAGGGTCCCCTGTCAGAATTCAATCAGACAATGCCACAGCAGTGGCATATATCAATCATCAGGGGGGCACCAGGAGTCGTGCAGCCCAGAAAGATATGTCCCAGCCATATCTGCGGTATTCATTCCAGGAGTGGAGAATTGGAAGGCGGACTTTCTAAGTCGCCAGCAATTATGCCCAGAGGAATGGTCCCTTCACCCCGAGGTTTTCTGGACAATATGTCAGCGGTGGGGAACACCGGATGTAGATCTTCTAGCATCCAGATTCAACGCAAAGGTGGACAGGTTTGTCTCTCGGACAAGGGATCCCCTAGCTTGCGGCTCGGATGCCCTAGTGTTCCCTTGGGATCAGTTCAAGCTGATATATGCATTCACACCGCCACAATGGTTACCTCGATTACTCCGCAGAATCAGGGTAGAAAAGAAACCAGTGATTCTGGTGGCTCCAGCGTGGCCCCGAAGAGCGTGGTACGCGGAGATTGTAAAATGTCAGTGGGGAGTCCTTGGACTCTCCCACGTCGTCCGGACCTGCTTTCGCAAGGACCGATATACCACCCTTCCTTACCAGCCCTAGGTTTGACGGCCTGGCTATTGAAGCCCACATTCTAAAAAAGAGAGGGCTCTCTAATCCTGTGGTATCTACCATGATCAATGCCAGGAAGCCGGTATCCAGGCAGATCTACTATAGAATCTGGAAGGCGTACATCGCGTGGTGTGAGGCCAAGAAATGGCATCCACATAAGTACGTAATAGGTAGGAGTCTGGACTTCCTACAGTGGGCTGTAGATAGGAAGCTTGCCTTGAGTACTATCAAAGGTCAGTTTTTGGCCTTGTCAATATTTTTTCAAAGGCCCTTGGCTTCGCATTCACTAGTCAAAGCCTTTAGATAAGGAGTGATGCGTATTAGTCCTCCGGTTAATATTCCCATATGTCCATGGGATCTAAACCTGGTTCTGTCGGTTCTACAGAAACAACCATTTGAACCATTACAGCATAGTTCCTTGGTTCTTCTCACCAGGAAATTGTTTTTTCTAGTAGCCATTTGTTCGGCTAAAAGAGTGTCGGAATTAGCAGCTATGTCCTGTAAAGAGCCATATCTGGTTATCCATAAGGACAGAGTAGTGTTACGTCCTCATCCAGCCTTTCTTCCTAAGGTGGTATCAAGGTTTTCATTTGAACCAAGATGTGGTTCTTCCTTCTTTTTTCCCCAAACCTAGTTCGGTAGAGGAGAAGTTATTACATTCTTTGGATGTAGTAAGAGCAGTTAAAGCTTATCTAAAAGCCACTGCTCCAGATTCGCAGAACGGATACTTTGTTTATTCTGCCGGAAGGCCCCAGAAAGGGTCAGGCAGCGTCAAAATCTACTTTAGCCAAGTGGATTCAACAGGTCATTATGCAAGCCTATGGCTTGAGAAGGAGACCGCCTCCGTTGAAAGTTAGAGCGCACTCCACGAGAGCAGTTGGAACTTCATGGGCAGCGCATCACCAGGCCTCCCTGGCTCAAATCTGTAAGGCCGCAACATGGTCTTCAGTACACACGTTTACTAGGTTCTACCAGGTGGACGTTAGAAGTCAGGAGGATGTCGCCTTTGGGCGCAGTGTGTTGCAGGCCGCAAAAGATCCTCATGTCTGATAGCGCTCAGCTTATGTATGGTGTATCCCCCCCCTCGTTGGGCATTGCTTTAGGACATCCCATTAGTAATGACTATGTCGCTCTGTGTCCCGTGATGTACGAGAAAGAAAATAGGATTTTTATAACGGCTTACCTGTAAAATCCTTTTCTTGGAGTACATCACGGGACACAGAGCTCCCACCCCTCTTTAGGGACACTTATTGCTTTGCTACAAAACTGAGGTGCTCCCGGATGGGAGGGGCTTATATAGGGGAGGGTACTTCCGGTTTTGGAAGTTGCCAGTGCCAGCACCTGAAGGTATCTATATAACCCATTAGTAATGACTATGTCGCTCTGTGTCCCGTGATGAAGAAAAGAAAAGGATTTTACAGGTAAGCTGTTATAAAAATCCTATTTTTTTTGTACTACGCGCTATAGGATTTTAAAATACATGGGACACCTTTTGGGTTACCCAAAGAGAGTAGTAATGAGGTGTGCTACAATGAACAGTGGCTGTGGCCAAATTGCATTAACAGTGGGGGGTACTTAAAGGGGCATGGTTAAATAAAATAAAGCATTAGTGTACCCATAAAATATGATTCAATTAATAAAAGAAATGTCAGTTAAAATATGAAACTAGCCTACCTCTAAAAGTGGATGGTGTCAGCCAGTAGGGCAGTGGGCGGTGTCAGCCAGTAGGGCAACTGTATATATGGATGGTGTATGGGGGGGGGGTGGAGAACGATTATATATATATATATCGATTAGGGCTGGGCGATTTTCCCCCCCAAAAAAATCAGCGATTTTTTTTTTTTTTTTTTTTTTTTTTTTTTTTTTTTTTTTTTTTTTATAAAAAAACTCGATATTCGATTCGTTTTTTTCTTTTTTATTTATTATATTAATTGAAGTGCATCAACAAACAAAATTTCAAAGGCAAACCCTTTCTCTAACTGCAAAGTCAGTGTGCCGTGTGCAACAAAAATTGTTAAACATCCAAATTATTAATACTGTATTTGGATTTAGCTAATAAAACAACCAAAAATCTTGAGGTTACTCTTGGTTGAATTGAACTGTGCCCGTGCCTCACTGTGCCCAATGCCTCACTGTGCCCATGCTTCAATCACTGTGCCCGTACCTGATGCAGATTTTCATGGGATACGGATTTTACTGCTACACCGGCGGCCATTCCAGTATTCAAAAGCCACGCCTCCTCCTCGTCTGTG
Source organism: Rana muscosa (assembly GCA_029206835.1). Lineage (NCBI taxonomy): Eukaryota > Metazoa > Chordata > Amphibia > Anura > Ranidae > Rana > Rana muscosa. The sequence goes on from CM055126.1 coordinate 97,056,584, forward strand.
AAAGGCGGAACACTCAATTTCCCAGCATTCAGTGTTCCGCCTATCATGGACATCCGCTCATCCTCATAACACAGACGAGGATGAGAGGATGTCCGTGATAGGCTGAACACTGCCTGCTGTGAAATTGAGTGTTCCGCCTATCACAGACGACGAGGACTCGGGAGGCACGGCTTTTGAACACTTCAATGGCCGCCGTCTGTCTGCATGACATGCTGATCAGGTAGGCAGACGGCGGCTTGCGGTTAGTTAGTGTTACATTACTACGGCGAGTAGATGTAATTGGGGTAACGCCGCCCAGTGCCATTCCGGATACGCCCCCTGCAGCCCTGCTACGGAAACTTTGAAGGAAAAAAAAATAGTTTTTTTTTTTTTTTTTTTAATAAAAAAAAAACAAAAAAAACGATTTTCTTCAAATCTGAATCGATTTGAACTCAAAACTCGATTCAAGATTAAAATCGATTTTTTTTTTCCCAGCCCTAATATATATAATATATATATTATTTATTTGTATGTGGGGGGGACTGTATTTATGGATGGTGTATGGGGGGGGGACGAGAGAGAGAGAGAGAGAGAGAGAGAGATATTGTATGGAGGAGAGGGATAACAATGGATGGATGGTGTATGGGGGGAAACGTACCTTACAAGCTGAGCTCCAATCCCAGCGCGATCTCTGCACACTTTCCAACAGAGCAGCAGGGAATGGGGAGGCTCCACCTTCAACCCCACCTCCTTGTCCCTTCTGCAACCAGAGGAGAGTCTCCGGCAACATGGAGGCTCAGTCTCTGCCTCTGTGTCCCGTCTGCAGCACACATAGAGCGGAGGGGGGTAGATAGGAAGGCAGCAGTTGCAGAATAACGCGGACTGAACTCGAGATGCACAAGGTGGTGGCGGTACAGCTTTGGCACAGGGAGCCACTGGTGGGTCTGAATAATGTGCCCGGGTCTCAGGCGGGCAGAGACCCGGGCACATGTTTCAAAACCCGTACTGTCCGGGTGAATCCCGGACAGGTGGCAACCCTAGATGGGATCAGTGAAGTGCTGGTGTTGAGGGGGGGTGGCAGCGGTTGTACTTAAGGGGGGGGTAGCTCCGGTGGCAGTGCCATCCTCTCCTATCACCACCTGTGCCTCTTCCTGATCCCATCCCTATCCCCCCCCATCAACTCTGTTGTAGAAGTACTGGGCGGGGATAGGGATGATGAGATCAGTGGTGGGGGGGATGGGATCAGTAAGACGAGGCACAGGTGGTGGAGGTTGGCATCGATTGCTGAGCTGAACTCTGTCACTTGATTCCCCGGGAATTCCGTTCTTTGGGTCACTGTGTGCCTTCTCCCGCCAGGATGAAAATTCCGCCACTCTGCCTTGCCTCATGCTGCCTGGAAGGTACTCCACTGTGACGCTGCCATAGAGGGGAAAGCTTCTCCCCCCCCCCCCCCCCCTTCTCTCACTTTTCAGAGTCCGCCCAGCCTCCCTACACCTCTGTATCTCTGGATAGGCGGGGGCAGTCCACAATCTCAGTCAGTGAGAGTGAGTGCTGCCTCAGCTGCCCTGCTCTCTGCATTGTCTGACGTGAGTCAGCGGCGGAAGCACGCCCCGCTGCTGAACGAACATCGCGCAGTGCGCGCCGCACACAGTCGGTGAGTGACAGACGGGTGGGTGGGCCATTCACACGTGCGGCCGAGTACACGGACAGGTTGCGGGGCTCCCCGGACTTGGCGGAATTACAGGGCCCAGTCGCAACTGCGACTGTTGCGACCCTGAAAATTCCGCCACTGGGCATATTGTAGAATGGGCTTTGCTTATAATTCCGTCTTTTCCTTTTTAATGTAATGTCTACATTTAAACAGTCAACACATCTTGTATTTGTCTCATAGGAACTAGCAGTGAGGAATGAGATTGGTTTATTGAATAATCCCCTCAAAATTTCTTGGCTCAGCACACCACCTCCCTCTGCAGTGTCCGATAATCACAGCAAGATCTCCTCTGATTCTACCACTTACTCCTCACAGGTAACCGGGACATGCTACTTTTATCTGGGGATTTTTTTTTATACTGAATTTCATGTTTTAATCTTTATTGTGAAAACAGCTTGGATACTTTCAGTTACAATTAGCCAAGACTTACTTAGTAACTAATTTTTTAGTTTTTGATCACGGAAGAATGAGGACTTGGAACCCATGTCAAGCTAAATTGGAGCTGCAGTGTTCTGAAGAAAATTGGTCAGGGACCTGGTTTTTATGCAGTCAGCTGAAAGGTTAACAGCATCAATCAAAACACAAAGGCTATATGCTGCACACTGGTAAATTCAGGGTATCCATGAGAAACAAGTAGATAAATTGAAGGATGATGAATTAATGAAAAACTTGCTTCCATAGAAACCATGAAGTAAAATTTATTATGTGGCTATAGATAAAGCAGCCCTCAAAGTTTCCATTTTGCTGGCGAGCTAGGGCTACCTGGGAGCGGGAGGGGGTGCGAGCACTGCCGGCAGGGTTGAATTTTATTTCAATTGCCATGTGTTCCCTGCCTCCTTGTCCGGGGAATTTGATAGACAGATCACCCGTCCAATCCTGGGACGTGTGATGTATATCAAAGTTTCCCGGCCAGGAGGCAGGGCTGTATGTGAGGCAAACGGCAAAAACACACGGCAATAGAAATGAAAGCTGTTAGTGATTTCCTCAGCGCTCTGATCATCCGGCCGGCAATCTTCTTTCTCTTCCTCTTCCTCTTCTCTTCCTCTTCTCTTCCTCTTCTCTTCCTCTTCCTCTTCCTCTTCTTCCTCTTCCTCTTCACGGGCGGGCTGCTTTGGCAGGTTGCATTGGCAGACACAGGTAAAGTTGTTAATATTTTTATAACTTAATTCTGCCTAAAACATTTAAGTGTAATTTCATGAGATTTATGAGGGCGTGTTAAGGGGCGAAATTAGGGGCGGGGTAGGGGGTTGAGTGGGGCAACTGGTGGTGTGTAACCCTCGAGGCCTGGCTAGTACCACAAGAAAGATGGGCGCTCGCAGGATGAGGACAATAATGCGACATGCCAAGGGAGATGACTGGGCCTGTGTCAGAGGAAGGAGAGGGACCAGGGGGGCGCTCTCTCTCCAATCAGATAATTATCATTATCTGATAGTGATCCCCCTGGTCCCTCTCCTTCCTCTGACACGGTCTGCCGGAGTGGCTGTGTCATCTCCCTTGGCCTGCCGCATTGTCTCCTTCCTGCGAGCAGCCATCTTTCTGGTGGGCTCCAGCCTTACTACACGCCACACTGAAGTGTGCCATCCTTGTGGAGCACCAAGAGCTGGTCCCAGCAAGCCTTCATGTGCTTTCTGGCTGGTAAATGAACCTTGAGCCTGTTTTCATCACAAGTGCTGAGCCCTCCATTCAGTGTTTGAGACCTGGGCTTTTACCTGTTTAAATTCGACTGTGTCATTCACACATGACTGTTTTTATCTAAACTGTGTGCTTTATCATGGCCACATAATATTACTTCATAGTTTATATGGAAGCAAGTTTTATTCATTTAATCATCATCCTTCAATTTTAGGATACCCTGAATTTACCAGTGCGCAGCATATAGCATTTGTTTCTGTTTTTGGATATCTCTAGTGGATTGCATGCAGCAAGGGACTGGATCAAAAGGATGCATGTTACTATGACATACTGTATAACTGCTAGCCCATTCTATGGTTGAGTGTCTTAGGTCTGTTTTTGTTGCCTTATTTTTATTTTAACAGCATCTACCTTCTACTAGAAACGACGCATTTGCTTTTTTTTTTAGCTTGCCGTTACTGGCCATATGGGAGGATTTTTTTATTTTTTGTGTACCCCTAGATTATTTTTGTTTGCCTCCACAAGTTGAAACCTATTGCTGCGAGTTATCACAGGCTAAATGAAAAAAGTTTCCTCCATCCATGGGGGTTCTGTTGTTGGATGTGTTCTCTGCACTTGCCTCCACAGCGAAGCCGCAGCTGACAGCTCGGCATGGGATCAGGTTGGATCAGCTTCAAAAAAAGGTGTGTGTGTGTGTGTGTGTGTGTGTGTGGAGATTTTAGTGTTAGGGTTTGACTTGTCCTTTAAAGCAGACTGGGGTTTCAAGATGTGCTGTTCATGCTCTTTTGAAGAAGCTTGTTTGCATTCTTTGCTCCTTCTGCCTAAAAGTTCTCAGTAACCTTTTGGTCTGTCTCTTAGTGCCTCTGATGTCTCCATCTCTAATGTTGCTGCTTTCCTCATTCATCTCATAAATTAACTTGCCAGATCTTCATATCTAGGCCACGTAAGGCTGCTCTAGATTCCCAAATGAATTGTCTTGGGACACTTCATTCATGTCGGAGCCACATACAGCTGCTCCATGGATACCCTAGATGCCATAGAATCCATTTTTGAGCACAAGTGAAACCTCACCTTATATTTTATTAATACGCAAGAGTCCAGTGTCCATTTTCTTTGTAACGTGGACAAGCTTCTATTTTAGGAGATCAACATAAAGGAGGGAGAGAGACCGAAAAAGTTGTTGATTCGAATCCCAACCACGACTACCTGCACGTTGTGCAGTTGCATGTTCTCTTTTTGTGCCTGTATAGGTTTCCTCCCACACTCCAAAGACATGCTGGTAGATTAATTGGCTCCTGTCTAAATTGGCCCTAGTATATGTATGAATGAATGCGAGTTGGGGGCCTTGGATTGTAAGCTCCTTGAGGGCGGGGACCGATGTGAATGTACACAATACATGTAAAGTGCTGCGTAAATTGATATTGCTATACAAGTACTAACAATAAATAAATAAGTGGTGAGACTGAAGAGGATGGTGGGGGGGGTGGGGGCTTGGAAACCTAGTCCCCCCTCCTCCTCATTTTTTCATTCATTCATGATACCTGTTACACTCCAGGCCAATTTTGACCATTCGCTCCTACATGTTAAAATCTTTTTTTTTTGCTCAAATTACTCAGAACCCCCAAACATTTGTTTCTTTTAGCAGCAACCCTTATCTCACACAGTACTTTTGCAGTAATTTTTTAAACAGGGGGGAGAGAAACATGCATTAAAAAAAAAAAAAAAAACATAAAGTTAGCCCAGTTTGCATAATGTGCAAGATGGTGGTATGCCAATTAAATAGATGCCTAAAATGTCAGGCTTTGAAATTGCGCACACTCGTGGAATGGCGCCAAACTTCGTGTCGCCCTTGGGGATTTTTAACATTTTTACAGGTTACCTGTTTAGAGTTATAGGAGATCTAGAGCTAGAATTGGTGCTCTCGCTGTAATGTTAGTGGCGATACCTCACGTGTGGTTTAAACGTCGTTTACATATGTGGGCACGACCTACGTATGCGTTCGCTTCTGCATACGGAGACGGGGCGCTTTAAATTTTTATTTTTATTTTTTATTTTTTTCCTTTGACACTCCTTTTGTTAATTACTTGACAGGACCTCTTTACAGCGAGATCTGGGGTCAATAAGTCCCCAGATCTCACCTCTAGGCTGGGAAGCCTGAACAAAAAAATAACTATCCTGGCTTCCCAGGCAAGGGGGCAGCATTATTTCAAATGCAGGGGCCATGCGTGACATTATAACATCGCACCTGGCCTCCGAAAGATCATAGAGACATCCAAGGGCCATCTGGCCTGCCGGAATCTCTATGGTAAACTTCCGGCATGGACAATTCCTTCTCCCTCTCGCCAAACGTACGGGCGAGCCGGGAGAAGTAAGAATCCAGTACGTTGCCGTGGAAAACACCCTCCACTTGACTTTTTTTATTTTTATTTATTTGATGCATTTTTTTTTACCAGGTATTTAGTTTTCATAAAAATGTATACCATTTTAATAAATTTTATTTCTTTGCAGAATTCTGTACGATCAGAGAGAGATTTTGAAAGTCTAGTGTTAATGAAGATGAGACAGGCAGCAGAACGTCAGCGTTTGATAGAGCAACTACAGCGTGAGGATGAAGAGGCCAACTCTTAAGTTAAAGCAAAGAAGATCTTCCCTATATTTTTTTTTTTTTTTTTTTTGTAGTTTTAAATTAAAATGTTATTTTTAACTGATTTTCAAATAGTATTTGAGTGGTGAACTTTTGTGTAACTGCTAAACTTAGAACTGTGCAATTCTAACCAATTGTAAGGAAACCACTTCCGTAAGAATCCATGCTTTCTAACCTTTTGCTGACTGCGTAAGGCATATATGCAGCATCAGGAATGTGTGTCCATGGCAGCCTAAACTTATGAGCTAAGAGCGCACACACTGGGCGATCCCAGCACACTGATCAAGCTGTCATGGCTTCTGATCGGGATCCAGAGGGACGGGCTCTCAATCGGGTGACCACTGTGAGAGCAAGTCGCAGCAGTCATATGGTAGAGAAACCTGCATAACTTACCTGGCTATTAAAGGCCTCTTAAAGGGACACAGTGGCGGCACAAAGAGGTTAAAGTGACACTAAAGGTTTTATTTTTTTTAAATAACAAACATATCATACTTGCCTCCACTGTGCAGTTCGTTTTGCAGTGTGGCACCGAACATCCTCTTCTGGGGCGGCTCTCTCGGCTCCTCCCTACATCAGATAACCCCTTCTGGGATGTGCTCTCCTGAGGGGGCTACCTTGCGGGCGTTCTCCCGTGTCCAGCATTCAGTGGCTATCTCTGCCCCAGCGTCATTGGATTTGATTGGCAGGAGCCAATGGCTGCGCTGCTATTAATCTATTCAATCAAGAGCCGAGAACCCCGGGCAGAGAAAGAGCGCATCCTCGGCGCAGGACTTTCCAGGGCTCAGGTGAGTAAAACGGGGGAGGGGGCGGTGACTGGCAGAAGTTTTTTCACCTTAATGCATTAAGGTGAAAAAACAGGAGCGTTTACAACCCCTTTTTAAGCTTGTTTTTTCTAATATACTAAAAAAATTATGCATTACTAAAGCTGGCCATAGATTGTTCGAATTGCGGCCAGTTCAGGAGGCCAAACGTTCCAAAGTTGATCAATAAACTTGGGTGCAACCAGCCTGCTGAATTTTACATGCGATTTTTATAGCTAGTGGCTGCTATAGCTGCTAGCAATAATCGCTGTGTCCTCCCAGCGGGGACGGCTTCCACTTCAAGTACCAAAAAATAAATGACCTGGTTATTTGTCAGAACTCCTGTGTGCTCATAACTTCCTGTTTGAATTGACAAAATCCTAAGCAGTATTGTCAACCCTGCCTGCTGGACTACAAAATTCAGTGTGTATTTCCCACCATTTTTCCATCTCCCTCCTCTCCCCATGCATACTTTGACTTATTCATGGAAAGTGTATCAAGAGCCTTTTTTTTTTTTTTTCTGTTCTGGGTAGATTGAGGAAGGGTTAGAACCCCTAAGGTTTTTATTGCTGTTTGCATCCCTGATGGAGACTTTCTAAAACCACAAATCGGTCGCCTGCGCTGTGTAGTGTGCCTCTGTACAGCTGTGAGCTCTTTGCTTTGTTTAGTGATGAATAATGCACTTCTCGCTGCCCTCCACAGCCTGGGCAATCTGAAAAACAAACATGAAAAGAGACAGAAGGCGCATGGACCTAGCACCTTATCCTCAGATATTTGTTGAATACAAAGGTAGGTAGGTATTCTACTCACAAAGACTTGTTAAAAGCAGGTCTTATAGGTCCTCCACATCAGTCTGTAAAAATGTTCACATCACATGGGGCTACCTCCTGTGGAGGTGTAGACTGGCTAACACTTTTCGAGAAATATCTCTTCCTCAGAGCCTAACAGGTTTGTCTATCTTGCCCGCTTATATGCGGTGTACTGGATTAATGGTACCAGACCTGGGCTGTGCCCTGCCTGCCCCATGGGCGTGCAAAAACCTTTTTTCAATCGCAATACACCACATCTATAAAGTCACAATAATCAAGACCTTTAAATCTCAAAATCTGATCAACAATCTTATCCAAGATAGTTATGTATAGATCCAGGGCTCAACTGCTTGGTGCAATAGGTCTAAAGTGCATAGATCACAAAGGAGCACTGAGCCAATACTTATTGCATGTTTCTTAAAGTTCATATTAGAAACCACAGTAAGGTGAAATAAAAATAAATGTAAAATTATTAAATGTATAAAAATCCTACGCCGTGTAAGAATTACTGAAGGAATAAAGGAGTAGAAAAATAAGAGTGTATATGGGATCTTTGTATGGATAGACTAATCTGAAATTGTCATATTGTCTTACTCGGCCTATAATGTTATTATTAGTATCACTCGCCTCTCATGATGGATGGTTGAGTCCAGGCATGCACGCCACCGATGTGATGTCCCCATCGATCACAGCCTGTGTTCTGGTGCCCCCTACTTCTCTCCAAGGTTTCGGTGCGTAGTCCTGTATCGGGGTGCAACTAAACAGACTAGGGACTTGCTTCTTGGATGACTGGAACAACACAAACCTATTGGTCCGGAAGCACAGTAATGGCCTGCGTTCCAGGACCTGCCCACCTATCTCCGTGGGTATCCTGTGTGTAACGTACTGATGTACCCGCCCACCTGGTGATGCAGTCAGGGACTTTCACAGCCCCAGCAAGGCTCTGGTCTGGATGAGAGAGATCTCCCTGCGGGAGCTCCTCCCTCTAGATCAGTGTTTCTCAACTCCAGTCCTCAAGGCGCCCCAACAGGTCATGTTTTCAGGCTCTCCATTGTTTTGCACAGGTTATTTGATCAGTTTAACAGCTTTAGTAATTCCCACAGCTGTTTCATCTGAGGGAAATCCTGAAAACATGACCTGTTGTGGGCGCCTTGAGGACTGGAGTTGAGAAACACTGGTCTAGACGGCTACATGATTCAATACAACCCCTGCTGCTCTGACTGTCACTCAGAGGAAGGAGAGGGTGAGAGAAAAGAGCGGAGGGGAGAGAGAAGCAACAGCAGCAACCCCCTCCTTTTTTTTTTTTTTTTACAAACTGTAAGGGTAGTTTCTCTTACCATCCATGGACTGACACAGTGTCTCTTTACACTTTACACGTGGGTTATGTCCCTGCTTGCAGGAGAAGACCTAGGCAGAATGTGAAATGTTATACATACATTCTAAAAGCCAGAGCTGAACAGCCCCACCCAGGGGGTGGTCCCTCCGGACATAACCCTCCCACTACAGTGAGCAGACTTCAGTTTTTTTCTGCCTAGCAGAAGGAGAAGACGTGGCTCTCTCAGGAGCCAGTCTCCTGACCTATTTTTATTCCTTTTCTGGAATTCTTTTTTATTTTATTTTTGAGAATTTTCTATCAACTGTCGGCTGGGCAACAGGTTGGGTACAAGATATCCTCGTAGTCTTCCCTGTCCGACCATCGAGCGTGCTGATCCTCGCATTGTGTGCGTGAGACTCAGTTCACGACAGGCCCCATGACTCCAGGGGTGGCCGGGTTTGCGTTCATGCTCCCACGGTCCTCTCAAGACTGAACAGTTCCTGACTGACTGTATCTTTCGCGGTGGACCGGGCCGACAGCTACTCAGTACTGCACTGTGATAGTCCTGTCAGAAACACACCAGTGGGTCCCTCAGGGGATGGGTAAGTAGCCTCTCCTGCCTGCAGGTGAGTACAAAAGGCTGTGTGTTTCTCTGTGGGGGATTTTCCCTGTCTCCCCCTGTATTTCATTGTCACTCTGTCACCATTGCTGGCGCTGTGCTGTGTGGGGTGCCTGGGGGTCACACTGTTCTTGGAGGGGCTAATGCTGGTCTGCAATATGCTTGGGGCCTTTTTTTGTGTATTTTAGGGCCTGAGCGCCGAGTGGTGCTGTGTGTGTGCTGTTGTTTTTTTTTTTTTTTTCTTTTTCACTTTTGCTGAGTCATGGCGGCCATTTTGCCGCGGATCGCCTCAGTGAAGTGCGGCGGCCATTGTCTTGTAGCCCGCGCGCTCTTCAGCACTAGTTTTGGCCTCTAGCGCTGCTGTAACAGCGCAAATCTCCTCACAATCTCCTCACAGCTCACCAGCGCTGACACAGCGCGGTACAGACAGCGGAACTGAGCGGTCCCTGGTCCGGTTTGGTGAGTCCCCTGGGCGCCCCCTCCTCAGTCAGCACAGCCTGTGGGTGGACTTTTTATCTGAGGAGTCTCAGAGGGGGGCAATATGGAGTCTCTGTCACCAGCTTCCCCTAAATGTCAGTGGACAAAAGGCAGTGCTTCAGCACCTGCGGTCCCTAGGGACCAGTTGTGGGCAGTCCTGGAATCATTTCTGACCAGGATGGGAGCTGTGTGCAAGCGCAAGGGAGCAAAAAAGCGCCCTCTCCCCACTTTACTTCATGAGGGCAGTGCGCTGATTCAGATATGGGCCTAGCCACTACCGCTCAGGACCCTAGTTCTGAATGTATTGGATGGTTTTGAACAGGACATTCCTTATGAGGAAAACTCCAGTTCTGAGTCAGTAAATGACAGGGCGCTTGTTAGTGTACTCATGACTGCGGTGAGGGACACTCTCAAGCTAAAATGCTGCGGATGCAGAACCTCAGGCGGATACAGTCTCTTTTGGTTCTTTTAAGGCCAGGCCTTCTAAAGAGGTTTTTCCATATGTACTTTCTTTGACCAGCTCATTGATAAGGTCTGGGAAAAGCCGCAGAAGAATTTTTTTTATGGTCCCGCGGCGTTTGTCTATCAGATACCCCTTGAAGATGCCCTACTTAAGAAGTGGGCTTCTCCCCCAGGGTCGACCCTCCAGTCGCCTGGTTGAACAAGGCCATCACTCTCCCGATGGATGGGACTCCTGCATTTGAGGACCCCACTGACAGGAGGTCAGAAGTTGTGAGCAGAGCCATGTTTGCCTTGTTGGGATCCGCCCTACGGCCTGTGGTAGCGGCGACCCTTGTGTCTTAAACACTTACAGGTTGGGCAAAAATGTTGCACCTAGCTGTACAGGAGCATAATCTTCCTCCAGACACAGTTGCTTTGGCCCACCAACTGGTTCAGGGCCTGGTTTATGTGTGCGATGCCACGTTGGACGCGGCCCCTTTAATATCCAGGGCCTCTGTCTCGGCGGTGGTATTGCGTCGTCTTATCTGGTTGAAGTGCTGGTCTGCTGACCTAGCCTTAAGAAGCTCCTGACGGATCTACCATTTAAAGGTGGTAGACCTTTCGGTGCTGCTCTGGATGACATCGTCATGGATCCTGGCCCCCAGACAGATTCTTTCCCTCAAATCTTCCTCTCCTTCCTACCTGTCGGGCAGCCCTCTTGGGGGCTGTACAGGATTTGATCAGGTCCGGAGTGATTGTGCCGGTTCCGTCACAGGAGAGTTTTCAGGGATTCTACTCAAATCTGTTTGCCGTCCCAAAAATAGGACGTGGTTCGACCTATCCTGGACCTCAAAGCCCTGAATGCCTTCGAGAAGGTGCAGAAATTCCGCATGGAATCCATTCGCACGGTGATCGCTACACTCCACCAAAGGGATTTTCTTCTGGCGTCCTTGGACTTCAAGGACGCCTACTTGCATGTTCCGATCTGCGCAAGTCACCAGAAGTTTCTGCGCTTTGCGATCAGCGAAGTCCACTATCGATTGTGGCTCTTCCTTTCGGCCTAGCCTCGGCACCAAGGGTGTTCACCAAGGTGCTTGCTCCGGTTCTAGCCTTCTGTTACAGCGAGGTATTGCTGTCGTGGGCTATCTGGACGATCTTCTGCTAAGAGCAGAAAGTGGATCAGACTTGGAGGAAAGGTGGCTATCGTCAATTAGACCCTCAGGGACTCGGGTGGTTCCTGAACATTTAGGAGTCAGTCCTGGTCCCGACTCAGTGTCTGGAGTATCTAGTTCTGATTCTGGACTCCTCGGAGGCAAAGGTATCCTACCTCTGGAGAAGTTGCTGACACTTAAGTCTGCGGTGCGGGTGCTGACATCCCAAAAATGGTTGTCAATCGTTTTTTTGCATGAGAGTCCCGAGACTCGTGGTGGCCTCCTTCGCGGCTGTTCCGTATGCCCAATCACACACCAGGGCATTGCAGAAGGAGATCTTGTCCACCTGGGACAAATCCCCGTTGTCCCTGGATCTTCAGATCCAGGTGATTCACCTGGTCAGGGCGCCCCTGGCATGGTGGTTGAGATCCTTGGCTCTTCGGTCCGGAAAGTCGTTCCCCTCCCATCCAATGGATGGTACTCACGACGGACACCAGCCTGACGAGCTGGGGTGGAGTCTGGGGAGTCCTGTCGGCTCAGGCCTTGGACTCCGGACGAGCCCGTTTACCAATCACTGTTCTGGAAATACGGGCCATCGGACTGTGTCTCTCCTCAGGTCGCAGAGAGAACGGGGTCGCTCCATCAGGAGCCAGTCGGACACCGCCACGGCGGTGGCGTATGTAAACCATCAAGGGGGAACTCTGAGCTCAGCTGCGGCTTCCGAGGTAGTCCGTATCCTGAAGTGGGCCGGAAGAAACGTGCCGGCTCTGTAGGCCATATTACATTCTGGGCATAGACAATGGGCAGGCGGACTATCTGAGTCGCCAATCGCCAGACACCGGACCAAGAAGAGTGGTCCTTGCATATTTCAACTCCTTTACCGACGGTGGGGCACGCCGGATGTGGACCTGATGGCCTCTCGACCCAATCGCAAGGGTCGAGGTTGTGGCCAGATCCAGGGATCCTTGGGCGATGCCTCGGGTTGCGTTGGTGGCCCCATAGGGTCCTTATCGCCTGATATAAAACTCCGGCGATCCTAATTGTTCCGGATTGGCCTCAGCATCACTGGTACGCTGATCTGGTACATCTCGTCGCGGACATTCCCTGGCGGTTGCCGATGAGGGAGGACCTTCAGTCTCAAGGTCCTATGTTTCATCCGGCTTACAGTCTCTGGCTTTAACGGCAGGGCTGTTAAAAGCCAGGTGTTGAGGGACCGAGGTCTCTCGGACTCGGTCATTTTGACCATGTTAAGGACACGGAAGTCTTCCAGGCAGATCTATCACCGTGCCTGGAAAGCTTAAATCGCCATGTGCGAAGCGCTGAACTGGCGTCCTCGGACGTATTCCGTCCCCAGAATCCTGCGTCCTCTGCAGTGTGGAGTGACCCAAAAGCTTGCTTTGAGTACCATCAAGGATCAGATTTCGGCCTTGGCCGTCTTCTTTCAGCGACCTCTAGCGGGTCATTTTCTTGGTTAGCACCTTGTGTTGGGGGTTCGCCATGTGCTCCCTCCTGTCAAGCCTCCTCTCCCACCGTGGGATCTGAATTTGGTGCTCTCGGTCCTCCAGGAACCTCATTTTGGGAATATCCGGGATATTCCCCTCTGGTCTTGTCTCAGAAGGTGGCCTTTTTAGTGGCAATCACGTCTGTTTGACGAGTGTCTGAGTTGGCGGCTCTGTCCTGCAAGTCGCCATATTTAGTCATCCATAAGGATAAGGTGGTGTTGCATCCGCGACCTTCCTTTTTTGCCAAAGGTGGTGTCGACCTTTCACCTACACGAGGACATTGCCCTCCCGTCCTTGTGTCCTCACCCATCGCATCCCAGAGAGTTTGCGCTGCACATATTGGAGGTGGTACGAGCCTTACGGGTGTACCTGTCTGTTACTGCTTCTATTCGGAAGTCCGACTCACTGTTTGTGACTGTCTCTGGTCCATAACAGGGCCAAGCGGTTTCGTCTGCCATCATTTTTAGGGGAATCAGACAAACCGTCATTCAAGCCTATGCTCTCAAAGGGCGGGCGCCACCCTTTCCGGTTACGGCGCATTCCACCAGGGCAATTGGTGCTTCCTGGGTTTCCCGACATCAAGCGTCGGTTGCACAAGTGTGCAAGGCGGCGACCTGGTCGTCCGTTCATGCCTTTTAAGTTTTATAAGGTTAATGTGGCTACATCTTCGGATGCTTCCTTCGGCCTCAGGCCGCTGTTTAAAGTTGCGACTCCTCTGTTGAGGAGCTCTGCCTTATTGGAGTGAAGTTTTGGTTTTTCCATTTATACTGCTCCCATCCCTCTTGACACTGCTTTGGGACATCCCACGTGTAAAGTGTAAAGAGACACCGTGTCAGTCCATGGATGGTAAGAGAAAATAGTATTTTTTGTACTCACCGTAAAATCCTTTTCTCTGACACCCATGGACTGACACGGCACCCACCCTTCCTTTTTAAGTTTGTACTGCTTTGTTACGAATTGAAGTCTGCTGACAGTAGTGGGAGGGTTATGTCCGGAGGGACCGCCCCCTGGGTGGGGCTGTTCAGCTCTGGCTTTTAGAATGTATGTATAACATCTCACATTCTGCCTAGGTCTTCTCCTGCAAGCAGGGACATAACCCACGTGTAAAGTGTAAAGAGACACCGTGTCAGTCCATGGATGTCAGAGAAAGGGATTTTACAGTGAGTACAAAAAAATCCTATTTTTTCTGCACAATGCTTAGTTTGGTCTCTATTGCTGGAGAGAAAATGTCCTGTCTTGAGCTGAGCTTTTTCAGGTCACATGATATGACATCACACGTGCGTGCGTGTGTGTGTGTGTGTGTGTATACAGATGCTAAATGTGACAGACCAGTCCCTCCCATGCCCAGTAACTAAAAAAGAACACAGTGCGTGGGATGTCACATCTTAATGAAAGATCCGCCTCCCATAACAGCACATGACCCAGGCTATAGTGGAAATCTTCACCTACCTGAACTCTCAGCACTGGAAAGACCCGGCAGTTTATCATGTGACCGTAGTATACAGATCAGCCAAAAAGGTATGTAGTGGCAGTTTTTTAATGTAAAAAGATTCATAAGCTATGGGCACTGCGGGGGGGGGGGGGGCGCGGATAACTAATTTAAATATTACAGGTACTCACTTAACAACCAGGTTCCGCTCTTACAACCAAGTCGTTAAGCGAATTGGTTGTTAAACGAGGAGCCACAAGTAATCAATATTTTAAGCATTCTTAACTACTGTATTGTGAAAAAGGTCTTATCACAACTCCAGCTCAATCAATAACGTTTTAATTTGCATAAGTACAGAACACAAACAAATACTGTACAATACAATGATGTATAGTGGGTGGGGAGAGCTGGTAGTAAGTCCGAGTGGTCGTTAAACAGGTAAGTCCTTAAAACGAGGAGTATCTATACTGGGTTTAGTAACACTTTAAGTATTCAGACCCTTTACTCAGTACTTTGTTGAAGCACCTTTTTGCAGCAATACCAGCCTAGAGTCTTTTTGGGTATGACACGACAAGCTTTGTACCCTTGGATTGGGGGATGTTCTGCCATTCTTCTTTGTAAATCTTCTCAAGCTTAGTCAGGTTGGTTGGGGACCGTCGGACACCCATTTTAGGTCTCTCCAGAGATGTTCAATTGCATTCAAGTCAGGGCTCCCACTGGTCTACTCCAGGGCATTCAGAGTTGTCCCTAAGCCACTCCTGTGTTGTCTTGGCTGTGTGCTTGTTATGTTGGAAGGTGAGACTTCGGCCCAGTCTGAGGTCCTGGGTGCTTTGGAACAGGTTTTCATTGATGATATTCCTGTACTTTGCTCCATTCAGCTTCCCCTCAACCTTGCCCAGTCTCTAAGTCCCTGCTGCTAAAAAAACACCCCCACAGCATGATGCTGTTACCACCATGCTTTACTGTTGGGATGGTATTGGGCAGGTGATGGGTGGTGCCTGGTTTCCTCCAGACATTTATTTTTTATTTTTTTTACAGATATGGTGTTTTGCTCTGGAATGGATGAAACCTAAGAAATAGTTTTTGATTATTCAAAGGACAAGTTGCACTCATCTCAAAGTTGGATCAAAATATGATCCTGTTCATTAAAGTTGCATGGAAGTCAGATCAGACTTTTGTGTTGCACCAGTGTGAACATGGCCTTATTGTCAAAGTTTAATTGAACAAACTTAAGTTAGATGCTGGTTGGTTGCTTTGTACCAGATTCTGTGTGCACCAGTTTTATTAAAGCTCCCCCATTATTATATTAGTGGTTTCTGCTACAAATCTCTTTCCTTCACTGATTTGTAGCTAAGGTGAAGGCTGTTGTTAAACTTTTTGCTGAGTGACTAAGCCATAATAATTTTCAAGATGGCTATTCCAATCAAAATAATATTTCCTTTGCAAGAATTTGCTAAAAAAAAAAATTGCTGCAATTAAAGCATCAGTGTAACATGGCTCAAACTGTGAAGACTGTTCACCTGTAACAAGATGGAATCTAGATTTTTTTTTTTTTAAGTAGGCTTACTTAAAGCGGCAGTAAACCCGCAGATTTTTTTTTTTTAAAACCTGTAAGGCAGAAGGCATAATGAGTATAGTATGCACCGCATATGAAATGCTTGCCTTCGAACGAGGCTTCAGAGGTGATCTCGGTCCACGCCGAGGGAGCGGACATTTTCCCTCTGCGTGTCTTCCGACGCCACAATGTCATCACTCCCGCGCATGTGTGCGGGAGACTTTCCGGCAAGGTCCGGCATCTGCTGGACTTTCAGCCGTGAAACTCAGAGCGCACTTCATCAGCTGCATGCAAGGGGGGGGGGGGGGGGGAACATTTCCTAAACCGTACAGTGTGTTGCTAGCTTTTTATCTCAGAAGTGTTATTTCATTACCACAACACCTTTTCCTGGTGCCTCCATGGCAGCATACGTGTGATAGTAGCCAATTTCTGCCCACAGGACCAGTGCATAGCTATAAAAAGTTAACGCCCACACAACAGCCCATTCCCTTTTTTTTTTTGTCCTCATGGAACTTACAGCCAGTGTGAAGAGAATAAACTCTTACCTGCCACCTGTTGTTTTCCCGCACAGGTTTAGCCTCTCCTGTAGTGCACTAAATGCTCTGATAAGGCAGAGAGCCTCTTCTGTGGATCTTTTGGGGGTGAAAAATCGGGTGCTAACTAGCCCAACTCACAGCAGTGCAGCCAGGGCTATGTTCCTCAGAAGAGCTGTCAGTGGCTGGAGCCTGCCTCCCAGAAGCGAGTGAATCCATGGAACTGTGACACTGCATTTTCAAGATAAGTATGTTTTCAAATTTTTTGAGATTTTCTGTGAATGGCTTCATAAGTTGTGTGTTGCATCTCCTCTCGGATGAGCTGCAGCTGCACTGTTCCAGTGCATTCTTGTGGCAAATTTGGAAAAGAAAACTAAGTGTCTACCTCAGGGGTCTCAAACTGACAGCCCCCCAGCTGTTGCAAAACTACAAGTCCCATGAGGCATTGCAAGGCTGACAGTTACAAGCATGACTCCCTTAGGCAGAGGCATGATGGGACTTGTAGTTCTGCAACAGCTGGAGGGCCACCAGTTTGAGACCCCTGGTCTACATCCAAGGGAATGATGCATTATGCTGAAAATTCGAAGCGGATAGCGCTCGCTTGGGGCCATCTTGGAGTTGGGCAAGTACTCCCCCAGTGGCCATCTTGGAGTTGGGCAAGACTGCCTGTAAGCCATCTTGGAAGTGGGCAAGGTTAGTTTAAGTGAATGGATAAGGTGCCCTTTGGTAGCTGTTGGGCACCTCTACTTAACATGTGCCATATCCTGGGAAATACATTAATGGAATACTAAGAAAATAATGGACTTTAGAGGCCTTTTTTCCCCATATAATACAAAAAAAATATAAACAAAACACCTAAAATTGTATTGGACTACACAAGACTCCCCAAAGCATAAGATACCATATATAATGCTAATAATACAGATCTCAATGCTTCAGCATATATAAATCATCAATTTTGGGGGAAATACCACTTGTCCTCATATGCATCTTTTGAGTGTTCCTGCTCATGTGTTTCCATAACCATGAAGTCGCTTCTTTGCAAAAATAGCATACAAAATAATTCCGCGCTGCCCTCTGGATAAGCTGCTAACACAACAAGTAGACAAATAGTAAAAAGCGTGGAAACAAAAAGTGTAGCGCTAATCAAAAAAATGAACAAGAATGCATGACACACTCAAATGAGTATATAAAAACGGTGCAATATAAAAAAAGACACTCAAATATTAAGTAAAAACAGTAATAAGTCCTCATATATACAAAATGTCTATATGCGAAATGCAAGTGAAAACTTGTGCAACTGAGTGTCCTAAAGTAATTCAAAAATGAAGGCAATGGTGAAATTCAAAAGTGGGTGAAGACTTTGAAGGGAAAGGTGACGGTGAGAAGATGAAGAGAACCACCACCAATAGGTAAGGAGCTTACCAGATAGTTTGAACCCAGAGGAACATATGTTCAGTGGGTCAAACGGGCTTGGTGTGGTGGAACCACGATGAAACCTGGACAATCTGTATGCTGCAAATTGCTGTGCTGGAAATGGCCAAACATCAACATGGAGAGAGAAACCGCAGAAGAAAGATGACCTCTTAGCAGATAACCTCATATGCAGTAAGGGTCCGGGAAAATCCCAATCAATATGAGCAGGTAAGTATCATGTAATAGAGAAAAAAAACAGCCACATAGCGTAACTCTGTATGTAAATCAAAATTTTATGTAGTGGAAACACTTACATTTAAGTTGATATAAAAGCGCTTTGCAAAGAATGTGGCAACAATGGAGTCCCCCGACGCGTTTCGTCTCCTAGGACAACATCTGGGGTGTTGCACCAACATCTGGGGTATTGCACCGTTTTTATATACTCATTTGAGTGCGTCATGCATTCTTGTTCATTTTTTTGATTAGCGCTACACTTTTTGTTTCCACGCTTCTTTGCAAAAAGCCTGGGTGAAGTTGCCTTTACAAGATAGTGTGACAAGAAAGCCTTAAAGGGGTACACAGAAGCTCCCCTGCAAAGGATTGCTTTGGGCCTGGGTGAAGTTAACCGTATCCAAGTTATTGCAAATAACTCAAGCTGCATTCCAATACTGTTGCTACCAACTGCATAAAGCCTCCCTCAGCAGAGAGCATAGAAGGGGGGGGAAACAGAATAGGGGAGCCCACAAAGCTGCATAACCCAAAAGCATACAAAAAAACAGGAAGTTCCCCAGGGTTTTTTTAGCAGCCGAGAATTTGTATAAAAATGGTTGATATAAAAAATAATTTATTTTACAGACAGTAATAATTTCAAATGAACAATATTGAATCATCCATATGGGTAGTGCGACACAAAAACAGACCTGGAACATCACTCATAGGGTGTTTTTTTGCTATGTACAAGCATGGTTTGCCAATTGTATTTATAACATATGTATCCACATGAAAGACCCCGATGCATTTTGACCCTTGCGATTTCTGGTCTCTTCATGGGGATTTATATTCTGGAAAAAATATTGAATCAAAGACTTTGGGCAATATAAAAAAAAAAGTGTGTATGTATGTATAGCATTTCAAATTGAGCAAAATGTATATCTTCATACACATAGAGGTATATTTAAGATGTATCGCACAAAACAGCATTGCAGGATTGTAGTTGTCCAGTGCTCCCATCGCTGCCGCATGTCCCCCCCGCCTCCTCCGGGTGGGCGCATAGTCCACCGATCTTGCAGGGGGCCACGTTCTTGGACCACCCGGAGAGGAGGATGGGGGGTGAAGCACCTGTGGATGGACATGCAAAGACTTTTTGAGTCGTCATTAGTTCATGTTAGGGGAGTGTCTAGAAGTGCTTGGCAGCTGTAGGGATAATAGTGTATAGGTTTAAAAATGTGTAATGTTGCAGGCCAACTGCTGGCAAGGAAGAACAGACTTAAGCTTGTACTTTATGTTCAGCCTGAGTCTCTGCCCCTGCTGACTTTTTCCTTTTTAAGGTAGGTAAATTTACCATGAGTGGAGAAGAACCAGAGGAGCAAGGTAAGAATCCAGTGGATTACTCTAGGTAAGAAACTTGCTATAGCATTTTCTCAGTCGGAAGACGTAGCCTGCATGGCCTTCCAGGGACAAGTTCTCTTTGAAACAGTCCAGGTCAACAGTCAGCATTAGAGATGTGGCTGAAGTTGAACACTTGTGGAACTAGTTGAACTAGTGGAAGAAGGCTAGAATACAGATTGCAAATTAGAAAAAGGAGGGGAGAGAAAGTGGACCCGAAGGTCCGGACAGGATTCTTCAAAAAGGAACAAACTGGTAATAGCAAAAAATTAAATGGTAATCTTTATTGAAAACAATTCCACCAAAGTATCATTCAGAAAAAAATAGAATAATACCTCCACCACATAATTATCAAAATGCTACTCACAACAGACAAACATTTATTCATTCACCCTCATACAGATCAAAAACCAGCTGGTAATGAAAAAAATGCTTAACCACTTAAGGACCGCCGCACGCCGATAGAATGGCAGGGCTGGGCACATGGGCGTACAGATACGTCCCCTTTAAGAGCCCAGGGTCCTCTTCTCCAAGACTGTCCCCGCGGGAACAGCGTACCCCATCGCCGCCGGTGTCCCGCGATCGGGTCACAGAGAGGAAGAACGGGGAGAGCTAAGTGTAAACAAACCTCTCCCCGTGCTTCCTAGGGAGCCTGTCGCTGATCGTCTGTTCCCTGTCATAGGGAACGACGATCAGTGACGTCGCATGCTAAGCCATGCCCCCACCACAGTAAAACGCACCTCAGGGCACACTTAACCCCTACATCGCCCCCTTCTGGTTAACCCCTTCACTGCCAGTGTAATTTTTACAGTAACCAGTGCATTTTTATTGCACTGTTCGCTGTAAAAATGACTGGTCCCAAAAAAGTGTCCGATGTGTCCGCCATAATGTCGCAGTCACTAAAAAAAAATGTTGCTCTATTTTTGCTTATAGCGCAAAAACTAAAAACCGCAAAGGTGATCAAATACCACCAAAAGAAAGCTGTATTTGTGGGAAAAAAAAGACGCCAATTTTGTTTGGGAGCAACGTCGCACGACCGTGCAATTGTCAGTTAAAAACGACACAGTGCCGAAACGCAAGAAGTGGCCAGGTCTTTAAGCTGCATAATGGTCCGGGTCTTAAGTGGTTAAAGAGGGAAATTTCACTTGCATGTATAGAAGCAAAAAAATGCTATTTGATTATTTTCTGAGGAAGTCTTTAGGCTTTACAAAAATCTTCAGCTGGAGACACTGATACTGTGTATGGAGACCAATTACAGACAGTCCTGGATGGATAAAGGAGGAAAACCACAGTAGAGGGAGGGGGGAGGGCTTGTAACGTAATTCAAAGACTGTATACAGTTTGACTTTATGATGACAATTGGTTGTAAAAGTTACACTGTACGTCTATCATAATAGACTGGTATTGAGCTGGCAAAAGTCCAGTCCAGGGATAGAGTGTAAACTTCACTTCACCTATAAAGTTGTCACATAAGGTTTCTCCCGATGAGTATTTCCACCACAGGCTTAAAGATTATCTCATCAAAGCCGGCTGAACAGCAATAAATCAAAAGCTGATAGGAGGTGAGATGTGAGGGAGTAAATTTCCTTCATGACCGATCATGATAGTTCATCCATTATTCTTGTACGATACCCGATCATACGATTTTCATTTAATCTGTACAGTTGTCGTCTGAAAACGCAATACAAATACACTACAACACATGACCTCACTTCATATTATTTATTTTTTTTATTCTGTCGTACGAGAATTTTTGGAACTTTAGTAAACTCTTAATTTTTGATATGCGACTAGCGTGCGATCTGTCGTCCGATTTTAGCATAGTGTGTACGGGCCATTACAGTACGTAAGAAAGGAATGTAGGACTTTTAAATGAGTCAATTGACTTGTGGAGTTATAGTGGTTAGTAAACCTTATTTATACCTCCACAAGTCAATTGCCTCATTTAAATTCCCACATTCCTTTCTTATGTACTTGAACCTGGGATGGAGGTACATTTTATTGTACCTCATTTAAAGTCCCAAACTCCCCCCTCTCAACTACGGGTCATTAGGGATGAGCTTCGAGTTCGAGTCGAACATTGCCTGTTCGCCCGTTTGCTGAACAGCGAACAATTACACCCTGTAAAAGTCTATGGGAGAAATCTAAAGTGCTAATTTTAAAGGCTTATATGCAAGTTATTGTCAAAAAGTGTTTGGGGACCTGGGTCCTGCCCCAGGGGACATGTATTAATGCAAAAAAAAGTTTTTAAAACTGCAGTTTTTTTGGGAGCAGTGATTTTAATAATACTTAAAGTGAAACAATAGTGAAATATTCTTTTCAATTTCGTACCTAGGGAGTGTGTATAGTATGCCTGTAAAGTAGCGCTAGTTTCCTGTGCTTGGAACTGTCCCTGCACAAAGTGTAATTTCTGAAGGAAAAAAGTCATTTAAAAGCACTTGTGGCTATAATGAATTGTCGGCTCCCGGGAATACAGAGAAAAGTAATTTAAAAAAAAATAAAAAAATGCGTGGGGGTCCCCCTAAATTTAATTACCAGGCCCTTCAGGTCTGGTATGGATATTAAGGGGAACTCCACACCAAATTTAAAAAAAAATGGCGTGGAGTTCCTCCCAAAAATCCATACCAGACCCTTTATCCGAGCACGCAACCTGGCAGGCTGCAGGAAAAGAGGGGGGATGAGAGAGCGCCCCCTCCTGAACCGTACCAGGCCACATGCCCTCAGCATGGGGAGGATGCTTTGGGGGTCTGTGACCCCTCAAAGCACCATGTCCCCATGTTCATGGAGATAAGGGCCTCATCCCCACAACCCTTCCCCGGTGGTTGTGGGTGTCTGTGGGCGGGGGGCTTATCACAATCTGGAAGACCTGTTTAACAAAGGGGACCCCCAGATTCTGGCCCCCCCTATGTGAATTGGTAAGGGGTACATTGTATTTTTTTTTTTTACACTTTCTTTGTGAAATGGTAGGGGTACAATGTGTGCCCCTTACGAATTCACATAGGGGGGGCTGGGATCTGGGGGTCCCCTTTATTAAAGGGGTCTTTCAGATTCTGATAAGCTCCCCCACCCGCAGACCCCCACAACCACCGGGCAAGGGTTGTGGGGATGAGGCCTTTGTCCCCATCAACATGGGGACATGGTGCTTTGAGGGGTCACAGACTCCCAAAGCATCCTCCCCATGTTGAGGGCATGTGGCCTGGTACGGTTCAGGAGGGGGGGCACTCTCTCATCCCCCCTCTTTTCCTGCGGCCTGCCAGGTTGCGTGCTCGGATAAAGGGTCTGGTATGGATTTTTGGGGGGAACTCCACGCCATTTTTTTTACATTTGACGCAGGGTTCCCCTTAATATCAATACCAGATCTGAAGGGCCTGGTAAATGAATTTGGGGGGACCCCCTACGCATTTTTTTTTTTTAAATCAATGACTTTTCTCTGTATTGCCGGGAGCCGACAATTAATTATAGCCGCGAGTGCTTTTTAAATTACTTTCTTTATCGTACACCACGGGACACAGAGCCAGTCATTACATAATGGTTAAGGGTCACCAGCGGTGATTGGACACTGGCACAACCAATGGAAGACAGTTCCCCTCCATATAACCCCTCCCATCAGGGAAGTACCTCCGTTTTTTCGCCAGTGTCGAAAGGTGTTGGACGCGTTAGGAGGTGCTAAAGGAAAGCTCTACCAAAGAGACCCTCTGGGGGTAAAAGAGCTATGCTTTCGGATCCATCCAAGACGCCTACAAATGAGCTGAATCTGGATGGGATCCAGGCCTCATCCATGAGGCGTCGCCTGTAATGTCTCTCTTCGGAGGACTGGGCTCTAAGATCCAGCACTTTCGCTATAAAGTCCTGGTAAGAGTCTTGTACAAGGCCCAGGGGAGAGGTATCCTTTAAATAGGAACCCATATCCCTGAAGGTTGGCACACATAGCCCACCGTGAAGGGTGAAGTTTGGTATCTGTCTGAAAACTTTCAGCAGAAAAACCTGCGGCGTGGATAAGGTGAGATTAGAAGGTCCATAACTAGGTTGGGACCTTTTTCAAAAAAGTGGATGTCTTCTTTTTTTCCACCACTGGGGGGAGTAAAGAGCTGAATATACTCACCTCACTCTGTTCAGTGTCGGCTTCGGCGAAGTACACTGCTCGTCACCTCCGCTGCTGAGCTTGCTTGAGCTCCCCGCTCCTCCTTCCGGTGGCCGATACAGACACCTGCAGATGCAGGTAAGTGGGGACAGGGGCTGATGAGAGTCCTCTCTCACTACGGCCACCACCATAGCGCTAAAGGCCGCGCGCGGGAGCGCGCTTTATCGGAGGGGGGGGGCCGAAGGCGTGCGCGGGCACGTGGCGCGCGCAGGCACAGAAACGGCGCCAAATTTAAAAGACTGTCAGTGTAAAAAGCACTGCAGCAGCAAGCAAGCTCGTTAGTTCTCTTGTTCCTGGCAGAGAAACACAGCAGCTATACAGGGACGTAAGACTCCATGTGGTTGGATTGGGTACTTCCTAGAAGACATCCATGTTATGCATAGTTATGTGTTAAAAGTTGCATACTTAATGTATTTGCTAAACTGAACACGGTAGTATATGCATTTAGGTACCTTGTATTTTGTCTAAACAGTAAGTCTTCCAGGGGAAGTAATGCGGACAAAAAGAGATAAAAGAGCACCGCCGCCTGAGACAGGGGGCTCTAGCTGTGCTGACTCGGTACCTTCCTCTCCTGTGTTGCCAAAAGCACCTGTACAGGATGAGCCATTACCTCTGTCAGGTATGGCGGCTTCCCCAGTGAAGCCTGGGCCTGCATATGTCACTGAGGACACTTTATCAGCTGCCCTAAATAATCTGGAGGAGAAAATTGCTACTTTAATCGCTAAATCCTCTAAAAAGGACAATAAGCGAAGCAGATCTCCTCCAGTATTGGACCTCCCTTCAGAAGTACCTGAGGAGGAGGAGGATGAGGAGGAGGCTACATCAGCAGAGGATGAGGAGTCAGACGGATCAGGGATATCGGATGAGCCTTTTTCGGTATCCCAGATTTTAAAGTCACAGGTGCAATGCTATGCAGGAGCCGTGCGAGCTGCATTTAGGTTACCCTCTTTGGAGGTAACAGAATCACCTGTCTCCTCCCTAGGATCATTAAGATCCCTGCAAGGTGCATGCTCCTTCCCGGTTCATCCGTTACTAGAGGATCTATTGTACGCAGACTGGCAACATCCAGATAAGCGTTTTTCACCTCCAAAAAAGTTTAACATTCTTTATCCTATGGAGGAAAATTTTTTAAAGAAATGGAGCCTGCCTACGGTAGATGCGGCTATTTCTTGTGTAAATAAAAACCTGACATGTCCAGTGGATAATGTACAAGTGTTTAAAGATCCTTCTGAGAAGAAGTTGGAATCCTTACTGAAATCCTCCTTCCTTTTGGCCGGCTCAATTATCCAACCTGCAGTAGCAGCAGTCGGTATGTGTCAGGTCGTCAGCCAACAGGTAAAGCAGGGGCTGAAGGAGCTGCCTTCAGAGCAGGCTAAAAATTGGGAGAATTTGCCTAAAGCCTTATGCTTCACAGTGGATGCCATGAGAGATTCTATCATACAGGCATCACGCCTTACACTCCAGCTGGTACAGATGCGCAGAGTACTTTGGCTTAAGCATTGGTCAGCGGAAGCCCCATGCAAAAAGTTGTTGGCAAGTTTCCCGTTCCATGGCGAACGCCTTTTTGGGGAAGATTTAGAAAGATATATCCAAAAGATATCAAGTGGTAAAACGACACTTTTACCTGAGAGAAAGAAAAACAAGAGACCTTGTTTTAAACACACTCTCTCCCCAGCTCCCGGGAAATCTGACTCCAGCCAGTGGCGACGGCCTTTTCAGCCGCCCAAAAAAGCCAAAGAACAGGCTCAGAAGAACAAGAAGCCGTGGGGTTCAAGAGCTAATAAGCAAGCCCCCAAAACCTCTCATTGAAGGGGCGCCCCCGCTCGGCCGAGTGGGGGGAAGGCTTCGTCAGTTCTCAGCGACTTGGCGGACAGAAACCCAGGACAAATGGGTGGTATCCACAATATCCTCAGGGTACAGACTGGAATTTCGAGAGATCCCATCTTCTCAATTCCGAAGTTCAAGACTCTCCAAGGATCCACAAAAAAGAGGATCCTTCTTCAAAGGTTTGAATCACTTAATAGCTCAAGGTGTGGTTACAGAGGTACCCCAAAAGGAGCAAGGTTCAGGTTTTTACTCAAACCTCTTTGTGATTCCAAAACCGAACGGAGAAGTCAGACCCATCCTGGATCTAAAAAATCTAAACCAGTTTCTGAATGTTCGCCATTTTCGAATGGAAACGATTCGATCCGTGGTCGCTACTTTAAAAGGCGGAGAATTCATTGCGTCCATAGATATCAAAGACGCATATCTACACATACCAATCCTCCCCGCTCACCAAAGATTCCGAAGGTTTGCGGTAGAAGATCGCCACTTTCAATTTGTGGCCCTGCCATTTGGTGTAGCCACCGCGCCCAGAGTATTCACAAAGGTGCTAGCTCCTCTGTTAGCAAACCTAAGAACACGGGGCATTGCGGTAACAGCCTATCTAGACGATCTACTATTAATAGATCAGTCAAAGGAGGGATTGGATCACGCTGTAGACACTACAGTAGGATACCTGGAGTATTTAGGATGGATTATAAACTTACAAAAATCCTCTCTCCAGGCCCAAAGAAGGATAGTGTACCTGGGCATGATCATAGATACAGCCCAAAACAGGGTATACCTGCCAGAGCCAAAGATACAGTCTCTGAAAGACCTGATCCACAAGGTCAAAGCAAACAAGAGGCCGTCTATTCGCCTTTGCATGAGACTATTGGGAAAGATGGTAGCCTCCTTCGAGGCGGTCCCTTACGCCCAGTTTCATTCGAGACTACTTCAAGGCAATATTTTAGCCTCCTGGAACAGAAAGAGCCAAGCTCTGGATATACCCATGTGCCTGTCCTCACAAGTACGCCACAGCTTCAATTGGTGGCTAGAAGCCAGGAATTTACGGAAGGGAAAGTCCTTCCTCCCAGTGGCCTGGAAGGTGGTATCTACGGATGCCAGCCTATCGGGCTGGGGTGCAGTATTCGAGGAGGCTTCTACCCAGGGAACCTGGGCCAAGACTCAGGGGATCCTGCCCATCAATGTGCTAGAGATCCGGGCGGTATATCTAGCCCTCAAAACCTGGACATACAGGTTACAGGGCTACCCAGTTCGGGTTCAATCCGACAATGCTACGGCAGTAGCTTACATCAATCACCAAGGAGGCACCCACAGTCGGGCAGCCCAAAGAGAGGTGAACCGGATCTTGGCATGGGCAGAAGAGCATGTACCTTGCATCTCTGCAGTCTTCATTCCAGGGATAGAAAACTGGCAAGCAGACTACCTGAGTCGTCAGCAGCTGCTACCAGGAGAGTGGTCTCTTCACCCAGAGATCTTTCAGGCCATATGTCTGAGATGGGGAAACCCAGATGTAGACCTGCTATCTTCCAGGTTCAACAAGAAATTGGACAACTTTGTGTCCAGAACGAGAGATCCTCTAGCCTACGGGACAGACGCTCTAATAACTCCATGGAATCAGTTCTCACTGATCTATGCATTCCCTCCGATCCCTCTTCTACAAAGACTGCTTCGCAGGATCAAGGAGGAGGGAATACCAGTAATCCTAGTGGCCCTAAACTGGCCCAGGAGGCCTTGGTATGCCGAGATCGTAAAAATAGCGATAGGAAGGCCCTGGAAGCTTCCACTTCGACACGACCTGTTGTCACAGGGTCCAGTATTCCACCCTTCCTTACAAAGGCTAAATTTGACGGCCTGGCTGCTGAGACCCACATTTTGAAAAAGAGAGGGGTCTCTGGCCTGGCTCTTTCTACGCTCATTAATGCTAGAAAGCCAGCCTCCAGACTCATCTATCATAGAGTCTGGAAAGCATACGTTTCCTGGTGTGAATCCAGAAGTTGGAATCCTCTGAAATTGGCAAAAAGCAAGAATCCTACTTATTTCATGTTAGGAGTGGATATGAAATTAGCCCTTAGAGCCGATATTTGCCCTTTGATGGTGCTATCAGTCTTCTTTCAGAGACCATTGGCATCTCACTCCCTAGTTCGGACATTCATTCAGGGGGTACTGAGGATAAATCCTCCAGTCAGGTCTCCCTTGTGTCCATGGGATTTGAATTTGGTATTGTCAGTGTTGCAAAAGCAACCTTTTGAACCTATTCGCCATATTCCTTTAATTATATTAAGTAGGAAATTGGCCTTTCTGATTGCTATAGCTTCTGCTAGGAGAGTATCAGAGCTAGCAGCTCTTTCTTGTAAAGAGCCTTATCTAATTTGTCACAAGGACAAGATCGTACTACGACCCCATCCGGCTTTTCTGCCTAAGGTGGTGTCGGCTTTTCACTTGAATCAAGACATTGTTCTGCCTTCCTTTTTTCCAAACCCGCGGACGGCGGGGGAAAAATTATTACACTCTCTAGATCTAGTGAGAGCGGTAAGGGTGTATCTGCAAGCAACCGCTCAGATACGTAAAACAGATGTTTTGTTTATTTTACCAGATGGTCCCAAGAAGGGCCAAGCGGTATCAAAATCCACCATTTCCAGGTGGATTAGACAAGTAATTGTTCAAGCTTATGGTTTAAAGAACAGGACTCCTCCTTTTCCTGTTAAGGCGCACTCTACCAGGGCGATAAGTGCTTCATGGGCAGTGCACCACCAGGCTTCGATGGCTCAGATCTGTAAGGCTGCAACTTGGTCCTCAGTCCATACATTTTCCAAATTCTATCAAATAGATGTGAAAGGACATGAGGATTCCGCCTTCGGGCGAAGTGTGCTGCAGGCAGCAGTATAGGGCTTCTGGTCCGCAAGCGGTCGGTTTGATCTGTGTCTCCCCCCCTTCATATGAGCATTGCTCTGGGACGTCCCATTATGTAATGACTGGCTCTGTGTCCCGTGGTGTACGATAAAGAAAATAGGATTTTTATAACAGCTTACCTGTAAAATCCTTTTCTTGGAGTACACCACGGGACACAGAGGTCCCACCCTTCTTATGGGAACCTTACTGCTTTGCTACAAAACTGAGGTACTTCCCTGATGGGAGGGGTTATATGGAGGGGAACGGTCTTCCATTGGTTGTGCCAGTGTCCAATCACCGCTGGTGACCCTTAACCATTATGTAATGACTGGCTCTGTGTCCCGTGGTGTACTCCAAGAAAAGGATTTTACAGGTAAGCTGTTATAAAAATCCTATTTTTTTTCCTTCAGAAATGACACTTTGTGCAGGGAAAGTTCTAAGCACGGGAAATGAGCGCTACTTTACAGGCATACTATACACCCCCCTCAGGTACGAAATTTAAAGTATTATTTCACTTTTATTGTTTCACTTTAAGCATTATTAAAATCACTGCTCCCAAAAAAAATTCAGTTTTTAAAACTATTTTTTGCATTAATACATGTCCACTGGGGCAGGACCTGGCCCCCAAACACTTTTTATGACAATAACTTGCATATAAGCCTTTAAAATTAGCACTTTAGATTTTTCATGTTCGAGTCCCATAGACTTTAACGGTGTTCGAACAAATTTTATTGCCTGTTCGCAAGTTCTGGTGCGAACTGAACTGGGGGGTGTTCGGCTCATCCCTACGGGCCATTAGAGGGACAAGTTGACTCAGTCTTTGGTCAGGTGATTTCCCTATTGCTGAGGATCAGGGGTCTGGCTCTCGAACAAGATAGTCTTCTCTTCCTGTTTTAAGGAATCCCTGAGGAAAGACACCTACAGACAGTGGATCGTTCTGGAGAAAGAGACCTTAACACCCTTGATAGCAAGAGGCTTGGTTGTCTTTGGCATCTTGTTTCCCAAGGTAACAGCCAGAAGCTCTGGGCTGTTTATACAAACTCGATCCAAGCAGACAATGTCCTGAGGGTGGCGTATGTAAATTTTCAGATGGATCCAGAATTTTGCAGTAGCAAAACATAGATTGGTATCCTTGGCAAAACGTCAGGCTCTAGCCTGGTTGGGCATGAGCATTCCAGGTATACACAGTGGCAGGCAGATTACATCTGACAGCAGTTCTAAGAGTTTGAAATAACCATTAAATGCTGCAGGAGGAGACAAATAGTCTCTCCAATTCTAAAATCCGCAGCACGCAATAAAATAAAATGTTATTTCAAACTCTCTTAGCCAATGTGGGGGTTATTGAAACAGTTGGACGATTAGGTCAGTCCATTTTTATTCACACATGAGTAGTGTGGTATATTGGTGGAGTATGATGAGACTTAAAAGTCCACCAAATTTTCTCACTATGAGTTAAAGTGATGAGGAGGGAGATACTTGAGCTTCGTTGCTGTGCCATGTCTCCGCCCCCTGTGACGAAGTCTGGAGTGAGGAAACCTTATGCAGAATTGTCAGCTAACACGACAGGCAGGAGAGCCAATCTGGTTCTATTCTGGCGCATTCTTTCAGCACTACTGATGGGCTTAGTCCTCACTACAGCTGTCTTTGACGTGAGGCTAGTAGCTTACTCACTTTCTTATGAGAGGATTTGCTGAAGTTTCCCACCCTGGTAGCTAGTTACTGATCACATTTATGCTGCCATGGAGGCAACAGGAAAACTGAAAATTGTATCATACTTACCATAATTTTATTTTCCTGGTGTCTATCCATGGCAGCATACTGAACCCAGGGCCGGACTGGCCTACTGGGATACCGGGAAATTTCGGCTGCAGCGGCGCCCAGGGCCGATCCAAATTCAGAGTCCTCCTCTCCCTCCCTTTGTGTAATCACAAACAGCGGGTGTCTCCCGCTGTGTTATGCAGCTGCAGTCTTAACTATTCGGCGACCGTCCACTGTAACAAAGCCCCACCTCCTCATTCATGATAGACGGAACACTGATTCAATTTCCCAGCATTGTATCAATGTTCAGTTGACCGTCTGTCACGGATGAGGAGGCGGGGCTTTGTTACAGTAGATGGCTGCCGAACAGTTCAGACCGCAGCTGCATGACACAGCGGGAGACACCCGTTTTGTGTAATCAAGGTCCTGGAGAGGCTGCAGATGGGCACTGACGAGGCTACAGACTGGCACAGTGAGGCTGCATTGATGGGCACAGTGTGACTGCATTGATCTCTTGCATCATGTCTGCAGTCTCTGACCATCTCTTGCATCATGTCTGCAGTCTCTGACCATCTCTTGCATCATGTCTGCAGTCTATGAGGGAGTCTGGAGAGGAATGAGTACCTCCGGGATGGGGGATCATGGGAGGAGTCAGACGTGTGGACTGTGGAGAGGGGACTATAGGATGAAACAAGAGCCACCAAGCTGAAGCCGTCTCACTGATCCCTGCACGGTACACCTGAGAGGAGGTCAGTGACAGCATTACCAGGCCAGTCTGAGAGGGGGTCACTGATGTAAGGGGGGAGTGAATACAATAATCTAGAGGGCACTGATGTAAAGGTTTCCCCCTTATATCAGTAACCCCACCTCCTTACATTAGTGTCTTCTTTCTGCGGAAGGTGGTCCCCTTGATGATCGCTCCACTTTTAACCGGAATGTGTGTGTGTGTGTGTGATATAAATATAAAATATATATATATATATATATATATATATATATATATATAAATAAATGTGTGTGTGCTTTAACCACTTAAGCCCCGGACCATTTGGTAGCTAGAGGACCAGAGGTGAATTCAGAATTTTGCACTGCGCTGCTTTAACTGTAAATTGTGCGGACATGCAATGTTGTACCCAAACAAAATTTGCGTCCTTTTCTTCCCACAAATAGAGCTTTCTTTTAATGGTATTTGATTGCCTCTGCGATTTTTTATTTTTTGCGATATAAACGGAAAAAGACCGAAAATTTTGAAAAAAAATGATATTTTCTAATTTTTGTTATAAGAAAAATCGAATAAACTCAATTTTAGTCATACATTTAGGCCAAAATGTATTCAGCCACATGTCTTTAGTAAAAAAAATGTCAATAAGCGTATATTTAGCGGTTTGCGCAAAAGTTATAGCGTTTACAAACTAGGGTACATTTTCTGGAATTTACACAGCTTTTAATTTATGACTGCCTATCTCATTTCTTGAGGTGCTAAAATGACAGGGCAGTACAAAACCCCCCCCCCAAATGACCCCATTTTAGAAAGTAGACACCCCAAGGAAATTGCTGAGAGGCATGTTGAGCCCATTGAATATTTTTTTTTTTTGTCCCAAGTGATTGAATAATGACAAAAAATAAAAATAAAAATAAAAATTACAAAAAGTTGTCACTAAATGATATATTGCTCACACATGCCATGGTTATATGTGGAATTGCACCCCAAAATACATTCTGCTGCTTCTCCTGAGTACGGGGATACCACATGTGTGGGACTTTTTAGGAGCCTAGCCACCTACGGGACCCCGGAAACCAAGCACCGCCTCCAGGATTTCTAAGGGCGCAAATTTTTGATTTCACTCCTCACTACCTATCACAGTTTTGAAGGCCATAAAATGCCAAAATAGCACAAAACCCCCCCAAATGACCCAATTTTGGAAAGTAGACACCCCAAGCTGTTTGCTGAGAGGCATGGTGAGTATTTTACAGCTCTCATTTGTTTTTGAAAATGAAGAAAGAACATTTTTTTTTTTTCTTTTTTTTTTCAATTTTCAAAACTTTGTGACAAAAAGCGAGATCTGCAAAATACTCACAATACCTCTCAGCAAATAGCTTGGGGTGTCTACTTTCCAAAATTGGGTCATTTGGGGGGGTTTTGTGCCATCTGGGCATTCCATGGCCTCCGAAACTGTGATAGGCAGTGAGAAGTGAAATCAAAAATTGACACCCTTAGAAAGCCTGAAGGCGGTGCTTGGTTTTTGGGGTCCCGTACGCGGCTAGGCTCCCAAAAAGTCTCACACATGTGGTATCCCCGTACTCAGGAGAAGCAACAGAATGTATTTTGGGGTGTAATTCCACATATGCCCATGGCATGTTTGAGCAATATATCATTTAGTGACAACTTTGTGCAAAAAAAAAAAAAAAAAAAATTATTTTTTCCGCAACTTGTGTCAACATATAAAATATTCCATGGACTCGACATGCCTCTCAGTATATAGCTTGGGGTGTCTACTTTCCAAAATGGGGTCATTTGGGGGGGTTTTGAACTGTTCTGGCATTTTATACACAACATTAGGAAGCTTACATCCACTCTTCTAACCACTTGAAGACAAAGCCCTTTTTGACACTTTTTGTTTACATGAAAACATATTTTTTTTTGCAAGAAAATTATGTTGAACCCCCAAACATTATATATATTTTTAAAGCAAAGGCCCTATAGAATAAAATGGTGGGTGCTGCATTTTTTTTTCTACACAGTATTTGCGCAGCGATTTTTCAAACGCATTTTTTGGGGAAAAAATACACTTTTTTTAATTTTAATGCACTAAAACACACTATATTGCCCAAATGTTTGATGAAATAAAAAAGATGATCTTAGGCCGAGTACATAGATACCAAACACGACATGCTTTAAAATTTCGCACAAACGCGCATTGGCGACAAACTACATACATTTTTAAAAGCCTTTAAAAGCATTTACAGGTTACCCCGTTAGATTTACAGAGGAGGTCTACTGCTAAAATTACTGCCCTCGATCTGACCTTCGCGGTGATACCTCACATGCATGGTGCAATTGCTGTTTACATATGACGCCAGACCGACGCTTGCGTTCGCCATTGGGCAAGAGCAGGGCAGGACAGGGGTGCTTTTTTTTTTTTTTTTTTTTTTTTTTTTTATTATTAATTTTGCTTTTTTATTTTTTTTTTTAAACTGTTGCTTCCATATTTATTTATTTTGATCACTTTTATTGTTATCTCAGGGAATGTAAATATCCCCTATGATAGCAATAGGTAATGACAGGTACTCTTTTTTGAAAAAACTGGGGTCTATTGGACCCTAGATCTTTCCTCTGCCCTCAAAGTATCTGACCACACCAAGATCAGTGTGATAAAATGCTTTCCCAATTTCCCAATGGCGCTTTTTATATCCGGGGGGGGGACATTCCCTCCCACTGCTTGTAAAAGCAGTCCAGAGGCTAATTAGCCACTAGGATTGCTTTTACATGAAAGCCGGCCGCTGGCTGAAAAGAATGATACCAAGATGATACCTAAACCCGCAGGCATCATTCTGGTATAAACATTCAAAGTCCAGCAACATACCAGTACGTTGCTGGTCCTTGTTGGACATGTATTGTAATCTTTTTTTTCATGCAGCCTGTTGGCTGAACGAAAAAAAAAGATTGATCGGTGGGTATGCCCACCATTAGAATACCGCCCTTCATCCACCCACTTCTAAATGATGGGCATACATGCACCATTTATATATGCCGAAGCATGGGGGCATCTTCTCGCAAAAGTTATGCCGCGTACACATGGTCAGACTTTTCCACGGGCAAGCCTCCGTCGGAATTTCGACCGTATGTACGCGGCATTAGGAGCAAAATCGCTCCTCCGCTCCTGCTGCCCCAATGCTTCAGCATATATGCTTTTTTTTTTTTTAACTGTGGTGGTGAAATTACCTCCTACAGCACTGGAGTCGCAGGGATCAGGCCTGTCTCTGCGAATGCTGCAGTTATGTGTGTTGTGTTTTGCAAGTGACAGTGATCGATCGATACTGCACTTCGGTGGCCTGGGCTGCACGGAGGGGCAAAACGTAGGTGCTAGCAGGTATCTGGGCTGATCCCGCTAACACTGCGTTTTTGGGAACCCTAAACTGCTGGGGACGCTAGTATAGATCTGATCAGATATTGAGCTGATCAGATACTATACCACTAAGGGGGGTGTATGCTTCACGCGTGGGTGTTAGCGCTACTGGCACTAACCTGACGCTGCCTGGGGTGTGACGCAGACCCTCTCTGACGCTAAAACCTAATTGATATCACCCGCCGGGCGATCAGCGGGTTAAACCTTTATTGGGTTATATACGGCGGGTGCCCTGACACTATAAAAAGCAAACTAACTAACCAGCGTCACCCGTAACACTTATATGATGATCACTGGTGAAAGGGTTAACTAGGGGCAATTAGGGGGTTAAAACCTTTATTAGGGTAATATATGGGGGTACCTGACGCTATATAAAAACCTGACAGCGAACCTAAAAAAAAATTACTGGCTACCTATCGGCATCACCGACACTAAGACAACGATCATAAAAACGATTGCTTAGCAACAGTGGTGATAGGGGGTGAAAGGGTCACCTGGGGGGCGATCAGGGGGTTAAACCTTTATTAGATAATATATGGGGGTACCTGACGCTATAAAAACCTGCGGCGAACCTAAAAAAAATTACTGGCTACCGATCAGCATCACCGACGCTAAGACAGCGATCAGAAAAATTATCGCTTAGTGACAGTGGTGATAGGGGGTGAAAGGGTTACCTGGGGGGGCGATCAAGGGGGTTAAACCTTTATTAGGTAATATATGGGGGTACCCGACGCTATAAAAACCTGCGGCGAACCTAAAAAAAATTACTGGCTACCGATCAGCATCACCGACGCTAAGACATCGATCAGAAAAATGATTGCTTAGTGACAGTGGTGATAGGGGGTGAAAGGGTTATCTGGGGGGTGATCAGGGGGTTAAACCTTTATTAGGGGGGGTTAGGGGGCTACACTGGACCTAAGACTAAACTTTGGTGACACTTTTACAGTCACAAATGTCACTGATTGCAGTGATCACTAAATAAATGGTCACTGCAATCAGTGACACTGTGGGGGGGGGGCTGGGGGGTGATCTGGGGGTGTCTGGGGGGGGCGATTTATGTGCCTATGTGTCCTGGTGTCAGTGTAGTGTTGTGTGTACTAACCTGGCATCTTCTCCTGTACGGCGCTTGGTATATGTGAGCGCCCCAGGAGAGATGACATCACTTCCTCCTTCCTGGCAGGCAGGGGAAGCTCTCTCATTCGCTGGGAGCGATCGAGAGGGGGTGGCCGGAATCGAACGGCCGTCCCCTCATGCCGGATCGCTCCCGAAGGTAAAACGACCGCTCACTGTAAAGAAGGGGGGTCCGATCGGACCCCCCAACTATACAAAGGCAATCGCGTATATATACGTGATTGTGCCTGTCGGTGCCATTCTGCCGACGTATATTTACAGTGGGCGGTCGTTAAGTGGTTAAAATGCATGGTTTTGCCTTTTATGAACAAGAAAATAATGACGTGCTGTTGGGCTGGTGTGAATTTTTTTTTTTTCCAGTGCTGGTTTTTATTCCCAGTCTGGCTCTGACTGAAACGGTTTGTTCCTAGAGATGTACAGGGAATGGGTTGTTGTGTGGATGTTCACTTTTTATAGCTATGCGGTGGTCCTGTGGGCAGAAGTAGGCAGGGCTACTATTGCATGTATGCTGCCATGGATAGGCACAAGGAAAAGAAAAATACTGTAAGTAAGTTCCAATTTTCTGTTTTCCCACTCTCCTCCATAGACATGTATTTAAACTCAATTATTGCCACCCTGAAGCTAGTGTTATTTAACCACTTCCCACCTGGCCTATAGCAGAATGACGGCTGGGCGGTGGTTGCATTATCCTGACCGGATGTCATATGACGTCCGGCAGGATAAGCCGATAGCGTGCGCCTGCGTGTCCCTCGGACATAGCCCATCACCGATCACGGTAAACAGCCAATGAAATTATGATATTGTACACCTTACTGTGCACAACACGGGCCCCCCCTCCCCAATAAAGAGAACCTGTCACCAGTACTGTCAACACAGCCCATCTGCCACACAGGCCCGCCATCGGTACTGCCACACAGGCCCGCCACCGGTACCACCATCGGAACCGTCACTGGTACCGCCACACAGGCCCGCCATCAATCCCGCCATCAGTGACCTGTCAGTACCGCCAGCAGTACCTTCACACAGGCCCGCCATCAGTACCATCACACGGGCCCGCCAGTAAGTGCCTCCATCATGTCTCAAAAAGTTTACACACCTGAGGAGGC
This sequence comes from Rana muscosa, assembly GCA_029206835.1. Classification (NCBI taxonomy): domain Eukaryota; kingdom Metazoa; phylum Chordata; class Amphibia; order Anura; family Ranidae; genus Rana; species Rana muscosa. Next base: position 97,093,184 of record CM055126.1, read on the forward strand.
ATATGCCATGCTTACCATGTCGGATGATGAGAGCAGCGGGGATCTCCCATCATCCGATTCTGGTTCGGAATATGAGCCAGTAGAGGGTAGTGGATCAGAGTCCGAGTCAGCGGAGGAAACTGTCCCTCCTTAAAGAATAAGGAGATCAGCACCAAGATCAGAAGATCTGCCTACCACCAGCAGCGCCAGACCCCAGAAAGAGGAGCCCAGTGCCAGTACTGGACTTGCACGCCCAACTCAAAGAATCCAGGCCCAGTCCTACCTTCCTGATGCCCTGACAAACACCTTATGGTTGGCTGCCAGCTCAGGGTCAGCTTAAATCCCCCCCCCCCCTTTCACCACACAGCCAGGTGTGCAGCCCAACACTACAAATTTTTCACAATTGGATTATTTTTATTTATTTTCGAGAACATTTGCTGCAGAATATGGTGGATCAAACCAATTTCTATGCAGAGCCATTTATTGCTGCCAACCCCAATTCAGCCTACACCCGCATGTCCCAATGACGATGTCTCACACTGGACAAATTTAAATTGTTTTTGGGCCTTACTTTTAATATGGGGCTTACAAAGAAGAACAAACTGCATGCCTACTGGTCCACCAACCCCAACCACCACATGCCGATATATTCTGCTGTCATGTCCAGGACACGCTATGACATGATTATGCGTTTCTTACATTTTAATGATAATTCGCCGTGCCCTCCCCAAGATCACCCAACCACAACAAATTGTACAAAATACGCCCCCTAATAAAAAAAAAATCCCAGCTATTTGCTAAAGTGTTTCTCCCAGACCAAAATATATGTGTGGATGAATCCCTTATCCACTTTACTGGCTGACTGCAGTTCAAACAATATATCCCAAGTAAGAGAGCCATGTACGGGTTAAAACTGAATAAGCCACTGGATACGTGTACACCTTTTGTATTTATGAAGGCAAAGTCTCCCAGCTCCAGCCCCCTGAGTGCCCCACAAATATTGGAACCAGTGGGAAAATTGGGAGCTGGCTTACCCCCTATTCAAAAAAGGATACCATTTATATGTGGACAATTATTATACTAGCTTGCCCCTTTTTCATCACCTGTATCGTCAAAAAAAACCCTGGCTTGCTGTACCTTCAAAAATACCCAGACAAGCTTCCCACAAAATCTATTAACAAAAAATCTACAAAACGGGGAATCTGCATTCATGAGAAATGAGGAAGTGTTGGCCATGAAGTAGAGGGACAAGAAAGATGTTCACATCCTCTCTACCATCCACAACAGTGGCGGCCTGTCCATAGCTATTCAGCACCCCCCAGCTATTCACAAAAAGATTAAGGCTTACCTGTAGGTGCAAGAAATATCTCCTTAACCTACACAGTTAAGGAGATATTTGCAAGAAAGACGGCACCGATGTCTACGGCGCATGCGCACCGTAGACAACGGCGCAGGCGCACTGTGCGTGCCGTTTCTCAATGGGATCGTGCCGTCCCTGACGGCTCCCACGCGCATAGACACAGCGGTCTATGGGAAGCTTCCCAGCTTGCAATCAGTTGATTGCAAGCTGGAAGGCTGATTTGCCCGTGTTACACTGTGAGGATGATGGTCAGCAGTAGAAGCTGCACAGTGCACAGCTCACGTTATCACTGTCCTGCACATACATGGATCTCTTGTCGCCGCCATCTTGCTACACCCTGCACTCCGCCATAGTAAGGATACACTGAGCGGACATATTGTTGCACCCACTGGAGTTTTGCATTTTACACTTCTTTTTAACAGTAAAGTGAGTTTATATAGTGAAATACAGTACTTAGAACGCTGTGTGACAGTTTTTAGATGTTTAATTTTAAAAGCAGCAAACTTCTATCAGATTAGCAAACCTATGAGATGCAGGCTTGCTGCTGCTTTTAAAATTCAACATCTAACCAGACGGAGTTCTAAGTACTGTATTTCACTATATAAACTCACTTTACTATTAAAAATAAGTGTAAAATGCAAAACTCCGGTGGGTGTAACAAGATGTCCGCTTTCTTCCTTCTCACTGTATCCTTACTATGGAGGAGTGTGGGGTGTAGCAAGATGGCGGCAACGAAACGTCACTTCCATTACACATTATGATGGGTCGCCATATCTGCCGAAACATAGGCACTGTGACCATATGGGCTCACCTTATTTATTTATTTAGTCTTTGCTGACCGTTGCCCTGACCAGAGGTCTGCCTTTCACATTGTTGATTTATTTGTGGGGGAGGGAGGATAGATAGGAGGCACTGCTCTCCCCCTGTGGAACCTGTTTCCCCTCGTAGTGTAATGTGAACTCTCCCATGGTTGGGGGATGTCAGCTGTTACATGGGCAGGGCTGCTGATAGGGGGGGGACCACCAGCTCTCCAGTAGGGGGCCCGGGCACACGTGGGGGCCCGGACAGGGAGGCAGATCGGTGCGCTGTGACAGTTACAGAAATGATGCCGTGTGTGTGTCTCTCCCTTCTGTCGGCTTTCAGCTAGGGATGAGCTTCGTGTTCGACTCGAACATACGTTCGACTCGAACATCGGCTGTTCGATCGTTCGACGAAGATCGAACGATTTGGGCCGTTCGCGCCAAATTCGAGTGACGCGAACGGCCCACAATGCACTACGCCATCGCAGTGTCATCCAGGCGCTGTGATTGGCCAAGCATGCACTGTGACCCCGCATGCTTGGCCAATCACAGCGCCGGCAGCGAGGAGAGCAATGATTGGCCACAGGCAGGATGCCTGTGGCCAATTATTGCTGAGGGGGTTTAGTACACGCCCCACACTATAAAAGGCCGCCAGCGCGGCGGCCTTGTGTAGTGTGTTCCGGAGTAGGGAAAGAGAAGCATAGGCAGGGACAGTGTCATTATTTTTCCTTTACATAATCCTGGATTCCTTGTGTTTAGGGACAGATAAGGATAGGTAGGGAGAGTGTCAGTGACAGTGTGCTATTCTGTGCTAATCCTTGTTTGTAGGGACAGAGAGGTACAGTGAGGGAAAGTGTCAGTGTGCTATTCTGTTCTAAACCAATTTTGCTGTTCCATATTTTCAATCCTTGAGTTTAGGGACAGAGAAGGACACTCGTAGAAATTATCAGTGTGCTATTCTGTGCTAAATCTTGTTTGTAGGGAGGGACAGAGTAGGACAGTGAGGGAAAGTGTCAGTGTGCTATTCTGTTCTAAAACTTTTTTGCTGAACCATATTTCTTGTTCATACATCACGGGACACAGAGCGGCATAGTCATTACTATGTGGGTTATATAGAATTACCTTCAGGTGCTGGCACTGGCAACTTCCAAAACAGGAAGTACCCTCCCCTATATAAGCCCCTCCCATCCGGGAGCACCTCAGTTTTTTGCCAGTGTCTAAGGTGTTGGCCAAGGTTAACATGTATTCATCTGGGCTTGTGTACAGGTTCTCTGGGCCTTAGCAAGCTATTCCGGATCCGACCAAAAAAAGCTTCATAGCTAAACGGTCGGTACCCGGGCCTTGCAGAGAAGAGCAGGGTTTTGCCTGTAATGCCTCTCTTAGGAGGGCTGGACCCTGGGATCCAGAGCTCTGGTCATACCCAAAACCAAGAGGCTATCTGTGCAGGGTGCTATACAGGTCCAGGGGAGTGGAATCCTTGGGAACCCGGTCCCTGAAGGTCTAGTACAATGCCTGCCGTGAGAGGTGAAGTTTGGGCTTCTGTGGACCAAACAAAGTCCTGCGGCGGGGAAAAGGTAAGTGGGGGCCCCTCAGGAACTTGGTTCTATTGAGGGGACCCCCAAGCCTAATATGTCTTTCTGCCTGTTACCTAAAGGTATTCCCGCTAATAGCTGTATATGCCCAAGAAATCCTAGAAATGTCTTTTCATAAGGGAAGTTTTAAAAACTGTAAACCTAGAAATGTTTTTCATAAAGGAGGTTTTAAAAAAAAAAAAAAAAAAAAAAGACAAAAGTGCGGTACCTGTGTTTGTCCACTAGAGGCTGCTGTGGAACGTCTTTTTTTCTTGGGACTATTCCTTCCATGGTGAAAGTCCAGGCAGATGAGTGAGCTCTCTATCAGGGAAGCTGCATTCCTCTGTCATGCTGCCAAGTAGTTTCCTTCCATCCCCGAGTCCTGGTGAAACAGGGACCCTGGCTCCTCTCCCTACATGGCGCCAAGAGTGCACACGTGCATGCGCGCGCGCACGCGCGCGCACACACACGCTTTCTTTTTATAGATTTAGCTTCAAAAAAGGGGGCGGAGCCTGGCGGATGACGCGCTCTGTGCGCCCAGCGCTTCGGCGCATGTGCGGGCGTCCCAGCAAGATAAAAGGACTCAGTCCACGCTGCTTGCTATGGACACAGAGCATGAAAAGGAGCTGGTAGCATGGTATAGGGGCTTACAGCGGGCGGTTGATACAGGCATCCCCAGAAAGACGCATTAGTAGACACCCACTGATGTACATAGCAGCAAATTGCATTAGACTATTTCAGTAAAGGGGTGTATTGCGGCTGGAATACCTCAGCTTTGAACTAAGGAATATGCCGCCTAAAAAACTCCGAGATATACCTCTCAGGAAGTGTAGGGGGTCTCCATCGGGCTCTGAGGATCTGGAGCAGTCATCTGCACCCTCCTCCCCTGAGAAATCAGAGGTTAATACCCCTAAGGAACCCCCGGGAGTGCCAGGTACTGCGGCTGTCCTCAGTCCACCTGCTCCTGCATATATAACAGAGGAGGTTTTTGCCTCAACTCTGGAGGGATTGGAGCAGAGATTGGCAGCATTGATCGCTTCTTCTCTACAGGAAAGAAAGCGCGCCAGATCTCCATCCCCTCCATTAGAGTGCCTGTTGGCAGAGCAACAGTCCCAGGAAGGGACTGACCTACCTGAAGGGGATCAGGAGGAGGTTAACTCTGTTTTTGAGGAATCGACAGTAGTGAACCATTTTCAGCATCACAGATTGAAAGATTGTGGGTCCAGACCCTAACTGACAGGGTTCGATCTGCATTTAAAATGCCTCTTGTTGAACCATCAACTACTGCTGTCTCCTCGTTGGGGTCGCTAAAAGCTCCCCAGATTAATTGCTCCTTTCCAATTCATCCATTATTGGAAGGACTTATATACCAGGACTGGGAACATCCTGATAAACTATTTGTTCCACCTAAGAAATTTCAGGTGCTCTATCCCATGGAGGAAAAATTCACCCAGAGATGGAATGTTCCTACGGTGGACGCAGCCATTTCTTCTGTGAACAAATCACTGACATGTCCAGTAGATAATGTTCAAATGTTCAAAGATCCAGTAGATAAAAAATTGGAATCTTTATTAAAATCTGCTTTTTCCACAGCAGGGGCTGTTACACAGCCAGCAGTGGCAGCTATTGGGGTCTGCCAAGCTTTAAAGGATCAAATGAAAATGGTCCTGAGGGATTTGCCAGACCAGCAGGCCCAGGCTCTGGCTGATCTGCCTAGAGCATTATGCTTTGCGGTTGACGCCATCAAGGATTCTATCCATCAGGCCTCCCGCCTCACGCTGTCTTTGGTACATATGCGTAGGCTTCTGTGGCTCAAGAACTGGTCTGCTGAGGCTCCCTGTAAGAAGCTCTTAGTTAGCTTCCCATTTCATGGAGAACGCCTTTTTGGCGAAGACCTGGATAAATATATCCAGAAGATTTCCAGTGGTAAAAGTACTCTCTTACCAATTAAAAAGAGGTCTAGGGGTCCATCTTTTAAGAGGACTGCCTCTCCTATCCCTGGGACGTCTGCTACTAAGCAGTTCTGACGGCCTCCTCGGTCAAACTCAGGAGGTAAAAATCAGGGACAGTCACAGGGTAATAAAAAACCCTGGATCCTCCTTCCCATTTTATGTGGTCAGGCATGCCAAAAGACCCTCTGAAAAGAAGGTGTCTCCTAGTGGCGTTAGAACAACTATTGCTCCAAGGAGTAATTATGGAGGTTCCTATGGAAGAGTGGGGGTTGAGTTTCTACTCAAACCTTTTCACAGTCCCGAAACCAAACGGGGACATAAGACCCATATTGGACCTAAAGAGTCTAAACAAATTTCTAAACGTCCGGTCCTTCCGGATGGAGTCGATCCGATCGGTCACCGCTGCCCTACAGGGGGAGGAATGGTTAGCCTCGATCGACATCAAAGATGCTTACTTGCATGTTCCCATCTTTCCAGGTCATCAAAAATTTCTACGCTTTGCAGTAGAAGGGTGCCATTTTCAGTTCAGAGCCTTACCATTCGGTCTGGCCACAGCACCACGAGTGTTCACAAAAATTCTGGCCCCACTGTTGGCCGATCTAAGAACACGAGGTGTAACGATAATGGCATACCTAGACGACCTGTTGTTGATGGACCACTCAGTTGCCAAGCTAGAAGTGGTAATTGTCGATACAATCAAGTATCTAGAATCTCACGGTTGGGTCATCAACCTGGACAAGTCAGCCCTACAGCCAGTGAAAAACCTGGTGTATCTAGGGCTACGGCTGGATTCAGACCAGAGGAAGATTTTCTTACCTCTAGACAAGGTATCCTCTTTGAGGGGCTTGGTCCGTCTGCTTTGTGCAAAAAGACAGCCGTCCATATGCCTGTGCATGAGGCTGCTAGGAAAGATGGTAGCATCATTCGAAGCTGTGCCATACGCCCAATTCCACTCAAGGATTTTACAGAGGGCCATATTGTCAGCCTGGAACGGAAAAGTTCAGGCTCTAGACTTCCCGATGGCTTTGTCCCCTTCCGTTCGGAAGAGTCTCTGCTGGTGGTTGATCCCCCAGAATCTCCAGAAGGGAAAACCCTTCAGCCCGATATCTTGGAAGGTGGTCACTACAGATGCCAGCCTTATAGGCTGGGGGGCAGTACTGGAGCAATGGTCTCTCCAGGGCAGATGGTCAAATGTAGTAAAAACCCTGCCCATCAATCTCTTAGAGATACGAGCAGCCGGTACGCCCTAGTAGTCTGGACATCCAGACTCCAAGGGTCCCCTGTCAGAATTCAATCAGACAATGCCACAGCAGTGGCATATATCAATCATCAGGGAGGCACCAGGAGTCGTGCAGCCCAGAGGGAAGTAAGTCACATCCTGGAATGGGCAGAAAAGCATGTCCCATGTATATCAGCTGTCTTCATTCCAGGGGTGGAGAATTGGAGGGCGGACTTTCTGAGTCGCCAACAGTTATGCCCAGGGGAATGGTCCCTTCATCCCGAGGTCTTCCGAGCAATATGTCAGCGGTGGGGAACACCGGATGTAGATCTGCTAGCATCCAGATTCAACGCAAAGGTGGACAGATTTGTCTCCCGGACAAGGGATCCCCTCGCTTGCGGCTCGGATGCTCTGGTGTTCCCTTGGGATCAGTTCAGACTGATATATGCATTCCCTCCGCTACAATTGTTGCCTCGACTCCTTCGCAGAGTCAGGTTGGAGAAGAAGCCGGTGATCCTGGTGGCTCCAGCATGGCCCCGAAGGGCCTGGTACGCGGAGATCATCAAAATGTCTGTGGGGAGTCCTTGGACCCTTCCACGTCGTCCGGACCTGCTTTCGCAAGGACCGATATACCACCCTTCCTTACTAACTCTAAGTTTAACGGCCTGGCTATTGAATCCCACATCCTAAAGAAGAGAGGTCTCTCTAACTCTGTGGTATCAACTATAATCAATGCCAGGAAGCCTGTATCCAGGCAGATCTACTATAGAGTTTGGAAGGCGTACATCACTTGGTGCGAGGCCAGAAAATGGCATCCACGTAAGTACGTTATAGGCAGAATTCTGGACTTCCTGCAGTGGGCTGTAGACAGGAAGTTTGCCTTAAGTACTATCAAGGGCCAGGTTTCGGCCTTATCAATACTATTTCAAAGGCCCCTGGCTATGCTTTCACTTGTCAAAACCTTTATGCAAGGGGTGACTCGTATTATTCCACCGATTAAAGCTCCCATATGCCCATGGGATCTAAATTTGGTTCTGTCAACTCAACACTCCCCGTCTGAAATCTTTAGATTTCATAACCTTAAACTAAAAATATATATTTTCAAAAAGTCCAATACTGACAAATGTCCTAGAACCTGTAATGAAAAACATGCAACAAGCAAATAATAAACGTAAGTTCAACAGGATGAAGAACATAAAGTCACAGTATGATGTCTTCAAATAATTCCAAAGTTCTGAGTAGAACCTGTAGATGGCAGCAATGTACTCCCCGCCGTGCCGACAGCATGGCTAGTCCTTGCACAAGTCACTCACCTGGCAAAAGGAGTACTAACTCTGTAATTGGTCGACTAAAGGTTCGTGTCGATCCTCCCTTGGTTACCTTGACTTCTACCTTCCAGACTTTGTTATCGTCGCTGGGCATAACTTTAGTAATAAGACCCATAGGCCATTCATTCCGACAAACTTCCTTGTCTTTTAGAAGGATGAGGTCTCCAACCTTAAGATTCGGCTTAGATGCTTGCCATTTGTTACGACCTTGAAGGTGGTGAAGATACTTTTTCTTCCAGCGATGCCAGAACACATTGGCTAGATGCTGCACCTGCTTCCATTGATGCCTGTAATGGTGTGACCGCAGCTTCTGTTTTGCACTTACAGAAGTGTGTAGTGAGATGTTCACAGTTCTTATTTCCTTATCTTCAGGGTTTACTAGATCATAGATGGTGTCAATAGGGAGTAAGTAAGAGTCCTCACACAGAAACCTTGGAGGTGACAGCCATAGGCTGTCCTGAAGAGCAGCAGGTGACACGGCTCTGGTCCCACAGTCAGCTGGGTTGAGTTCAGTGGAAACGTGATGCCATTGACTTGGTAGAGAGAATCTCTTGATACGTTCAACCCTGTTGCTGACGTACACATAAAATTGTTTTGTTTGGTTGTTTATGTAACCAAGTACAACCTTGCTGTCTGTATAGAAGGTGAAAATCAATTCTAGTGTCCATTTCACTTCGTATGACCTCGGCAATTTCTACTGCTAGCACGGCTGCACAAAGTTCAAGTCTTGGTATGGTATGTGCAGGCTTGGGAGTGAGTTTTGCCTTGCCTAGGACAAAACTACAGTGTGATTCTCCATTCAGTTCAGAGGTCTTCAAATAGGCTACTGCAGCAATAGCTTCAACTGATGCATCGGAGAAAATATGAATCTCTCTCTGGTTAGCAGTTGAAGTGGATCCTGGAACATAGCAACGGGGAATCTGAAGTTTTTCTAGTGACTTCAAAGAATATCTCCACCTTTCCCACTTGTGTTGATTCTCACTAGGGAAGGGAGTATCCCAGTCTATGTTCTCAGTAGGCAACTGTCTTAGTAAAATCTTACCTTGAATGGTAACTGGAGCAAGGAAACCCAGTGGGTCATAGATGCTATTCACCACGGACAGGACTTCTCTCTTAGTGAAGGGTTTGTCACAAATTGACACTTGGAAGGTGAATTTGTCTTGCTTGATGTTCCACAACAAATCCAGACTTCGCTGTACAGGAGGCACATCTGTACCTAAGTCAAGGTTTTTTAGACTAGTGGCATAGTCCTCAGAGTGAAAGGCATTCATAAGTTCCTGGCTGTTGGATATAATCTTGTGTAGTCTAAGGTTTGCTACAGACAGCATCTCCTTTGTTCTGGTGAGAAGATCAATTGCTTCTTTAGCAGTTGGAAAGGACTTAAGTGCGTCGTCAACGTAGAAGTTTCTTTCAACAAATTGACGGGCATCAGATCCATATTCAACTTCTCCAGTCTGAGCTGTTCTCCTTAGCCCATAAGTTGCCACTGCTGGGGAAGGACTGTTACCGAAGACATGTACCTTCATGCAATAATCTATAACTTCCTTGTTGAGGTCATTGTCCTTGTGCCATAGAAACCTGAGGTAGTTTCTGTTGTCTTCTCTGACGATGAAGCAGTGAAACATCTGTTGAATGTCGGCCATTACTGCTACAGGCTCTTGTCTGAAACGAATCAAGACTCCTATTAGACTGTTGTTCAAGTTGGGTCCAGTAAGGAGCATGTTGTTAAGAGAAACACCTTCGTGCTGAGCACTGGAATCAAAGACAACTCTGATTTGGTCTGGTTTGCGTGGGTGATACACGCCAAAGGATGGAAGGTACCAGCATTCTTCTCCCTCCTTTAGTGGGGGAGCAGGCTCTGCATGATCTCTGTCAAATACATTTTGCATAAAGTCCACAAAGTGCTATTGCATCTCTGGTTTCCTGCTTAAGTTTCGCTTTAAGGAGGAGAATCTACTGATGGCCTGCTGTAAGTTGTTGGGCAATCTCTCTCTTGGGAGACGAAAGGGTAGGGGTGCTACCCAGTTATTGGAGTCATCTTGAAAGAACTCATTGTCCATTACCTCGATGAATTCTTTGTCTTCCATTGAAGGAGCCAGTATGTCATCTTCACTGGTTGCATTAAACACTGTAGAGCCGAAGTCGCCATCATAGCAGGAGAAAGGGCTTGTGTCACCTGAGATACCATGTTGCCATTCGTGGCTGGCTATCTTCTCTTTCACCCAGTAGTGATGTGGGCATGGCTCAAAGTAAGTGTTTCGGCCATTTGGCAGCACATTTGTCTTGAATGACGAAATGTTGGTAGGTCTTTTCATTTTGCCTATGCAGACATTGCCTATGATGACCCACCCTAGATCCGTGCGCTGGGCAAATGGGGCATCTGGGGGTCCACTGACTTGTCTGTGTACCTTGTGAACTCTTAGAATGTCTCTTCCTAACAGAAGAAGGATCTGAGCATCTTTGTCAAGCGGCGGTATCTCATTTGCTATTACCTTGAGGTGAGGGTGATGGAAAGCAGCAGCTGGAGTAGGGATTTCTTCCCTGTTAGCAGGTATCTGATTGCACTCAACAAGTGTAGGTAAGGGTAATTGCAAGTTACCTTTGAGAGAAGATACCATGAGTCCATGAGCCCTTCTTCCAGAAACCTCTATAGTTCCACTACAGGTACCCAAGGTGTAAGGATGAACTTCGCCTTTTATTTCAAATAGATTGAACAATTCCGATTTTGCAAGTGATCGATTGCTCTGATCGTCTAAGATAGCATATGCCTTTAGAGACTTTTCTGGTTGATCCTTGTGGTATATGTTCACCAAGCATATCTTAGCACAGGACTTACCACAGCGGTCTTCTCCACAAACTTCAGTGCAGGATGAAGAAATGATGGTAGAATTAGGCACTTGGTCTGTATTCTCCCCGCCATGCGTTAACCTGGGAGGAGTGTTGGCAGGTTGTGCAGAGCTGGGCTCAAGAGGATGGAGGGCTTGCACATGTTCTTCAGAGCCACACTCTATGCACTTGATGGACACATTACAGTCCCTTGCAAAATGTTCTGTAGAAGCACAGCACCTGAAACATACCCTAAATGTCTTTAAAAACTCCTTGCGCTCTTCCAGAGGCTTTTTCCTAAAGCCGATACATTTATTGAGGGGGTGTGGCTTCTTGTGTATGGGACACTCTCTGTTAGGGTTTTCAATCTTGCTACTCTGTTTGTTCGTGGCCAGAACTGTGGTAGGAGTGAGAAGGATGTCAGTCTTTTTCACGGACACTGGGCCTCTATGGTTTCTATAGTTGCCCTGAAGACTGGTACTCTTAGGAAAGGGTGAGAAGAGGCTGTACTCACCGTAGGAAAAACTTGGATCGTTCTTGGTCTCTGCAATTTTCCTGATGAATTCACAGAAGAAAGAGAATGGAGGGAAGGAAACCTTGTTCTCTCTTTTGTATGATGACCCTAGTGCAGTCCATTTCTCTTGCAAACCATACGGGAGCTTGGAGACAATTGGGTTTACCCCTCTTGGAGTGTCAAGGTAACTGAGTCCAGGTAGTTTTGGGTCTGTCTTGGCTAGCTGAATCTCAAGGAGAAGGTCACTCAGTCTCTGGAACTCCTTGTTGTCCTTACCGGATATCTTTGGGAAAGTTTCCAGACGCATGAACAAAGCATTTTCTATAGCTTCTGGACTGCCATAGCTTTGCTCTAGTCGCTCCCATGCAGCTGTGAGGCCTGCAGTAGGATTGTCCATGAAAACCGATCTTAATGGCTTAACACGTGCAGCAGATAGAGGACCAAGCCATTTGATCAGCAGATTCAATTCTTGATCAGCTGTAATGCCAATATTGCTGATTGTAGTTCTGAAGGCACATTTCCAACTTCTGTAGTTCTCAGGTTGGTCATCAAAACTTGTAAGACCAGTCTTTGTGAGCTCTCTGCAAAGCATGTACCTCACAAACTCTTCTGTCTCAGTTGTCTCCGCCTTTATGTGAGATGCTGTTGGCTGTATGGTGCTGATTGCGTTATCTTTGACATTGTTGTTAAAGGACACAGGGAAATATGGTGCAGCAGATGCATCCAGGTGAGTTGCTTGCTTGAAGTCAGTTGTTCCAATGGTACGTTGATTCAAGGCTGTACCGATGACTGGAGATTGATGACTTACTTGAAGCTTGCGCTGATGCTCTGTGACGTATGAAGGCAGGCAAGGTAGGCAGGTAGGAAATGCAGTGGAGTGATTTTGAGTACAGGAAGTTGCTGGAACCTCTTTAACTTGAAGCTGTGAAGGAGTCTCTATTAGTGATGAGCCGAACACCCCCGGGTTCGGTTCGCACCAGAACCCGCGAACGGACCGAAAGTTCGCACGAACATTAGAACCCTATTAAATACAATGGATGTGAACGTTCGGATTCTAAAGTGCTAATTATAACGACTATTATCCATGTTATTGTCCGAAACAGAGTTTGGGAACCCGGGTTCTGCACCAGGGGACATGTATCAATGCAAAAAGAAGTTTTAAAAACGGACGTTTTCCGGGAGCAGTCATTTTAATGATGCATAAAGTGAAAAAAAAAAGTCAAATATTCCTTTAAATATTGTACCTGGGGGGTGTCTAAAGTATGCCTGTGAAGTGCCACGTGTTTCCCGTGTTTAGAACTGTCCCTGTACAAAATAACATTTCTAAAGGAAAAAAAGCCATTTAAAACTGCTTGCGGCTTTAATGCAATGTCTGGTCCCGGTAATATGGATGAAAATCTTTATGAAAAATGGCATAGCTACCCCATCAACCCCCCCACCCCAGCCCATTACCAGCCCCTTTGGGTCTTGTATGGATATTAAGGGGAACCCCGCACACAAAATAAAAAAGGCCCTATATACTCTGAACAGCCGTATACAGGCGGTGCATACAAGACAGGGACTGTAGGTTTGTTCTTATGTAGAATCTGTTTGTAATTTTGAACAGCTGCATTGTTTAAGTGTAGCTCCATGCCAAATTCCTTTTTTTTAGCTTTTTGGAAAACATAGGGAACGGTTATCACCCCTGTCACATTTTTTTTGCTGTCTGTGCCCCTGTTCAGAACATTTCACCTCACTTTGCGTCCCAATGACAACTGTTTTTGAAATGTGGTGTTTTTATTGAAACAAGGATTGGTGATAAAGCATCAGTAGAGAGGAGACACCTTTCTCCCATATTAATTCTTACAGGAGAGAATTTTCCTTCCAATGGGTAGATTTCCTCTCACTTCCTGTTGTCTTCTTCCGTTTGCAAGTAGTAGTAGTTTGTAAGTTGGATGTTTGAAAGTAGGGACCTGCCGTATATACTCTGCAGAAATTGGCCCCTTAGGTGTTGGTGTTGGCACAACACTGAAAGCACTCAGTTATTCTTGGTGGGTGCTGGAACGCCCTGCTGTCAACTATTATATCAGGAATTGTAATAACATATAATTGTTGATCAGTGGTAGTAAAAATTGGGCCTTTGATGGTGGTGCTGGTGCCACAACACTGTAAGGCCTGACAGTTACTCTTGGTGGGCGCAGCAATGGGTCCTGCTGTGAATTATTCGATCAATAATTATAATTGCATGCCCCTGTTGAAGAGGGGCTGAAAAATTGGGCCTTTGGTGGTGGTGGTGGTGGTGGTGGTGATGGTGATGGTGGTGCTGGTGCCACAACACTGTAAGGCCTGACAGTTACTCTTGGTGGGCGCAGCAATGGGCCCTGCTGTGAATTATTAGATCAATAATTATAATTGCATGCCCCTGTTGAACAGGGGCTGAAAAATTGGGCCTTAGGCACTGGTGGCACAACACTGCAACCCCTCACAGATACTGTACTTGGAGCACAGCAATGAGGCCTGTTGCAAAGTATTGCATCAAAAATTTTAATTACACGCCCCTGTTAAACAGGGGCTGAAAAATTGGGCCTTAGCCACTGGTGGCGTCACCCATAAACCAAAATGATCTTCCAAGCTATCATCATTAATCGTATCATTGAGGAGGAGGAGGATAGCCAGTCAACATAACAGCACAGGCACTCAGCATCAGCATCAGTCTTGAAGGGATGTGACATTTTAAAATCAATTAGTCTGTTATATCAGCATCAGGTGTGTGGTAGCTGGTGGTGATCCAAGACTGGTTCATCTTGATGAAAGTCAGTCGATCAACCGAGTCGGTGGACAGGCGCACCCTGTGATCCGTGACAAATCCTCCAGCAGCACTGAATGTGCGTTCTGAAAGAACGCTGGATGCAGGACAGGCCAGTAGCTCAATTGCATACTGTGCAAGCTTTGGCCAGTGATCCATCCTCAAGACCCAGTAAGCCAGAGGATTTTTGGTGGGGAAGGTGTCCAAGTCTGACCTTGCCCCTAGGTATTCCTGGACCATGTATATCAGACGCTGGCGATGGTTGCTGGAACCGATCATACTTTGGGGCTGCGGACTAAAGAATTGTCTGACCGCATCGGTCAGACGGCCACCTTCCCCACCGCTCCTTCTTTGACTGCCCGAAGCCTCAGCAACTCGTTGTCCAGGACCAGGAGTTTGTAACCTCCCAGTCTCTGGGAACGCGTTGCACAGACCTTTCTGCAAGGCCTCCCGGAGTTGTCTCATCCTCTGCTCCCTCTGCGACGGTACGATAAGGTCCGCAACCTTACCCTTGTACCGTGGATCAAGTAGAGTGGCCAGCCAGTAATGGTCCCTCTCCTTGATCCGAAGAATACGAGGATCCTTCCGCAGACTTTGCAGGATCAGGGGGCCATGCAGCGTAGGTTAGCTGAGGCATTCAGTCCGGAGTCCTCTGGGTCACTAAGGACGACTTGATCCGCAGCCACCTCCTCCCAGCCACGTACAAGTCCACTGGTTTCTTGGGACTGTAAATCATCCCTAAAAGACTGCTGCTGATGATGCTGAGTGCCAGCTTCCACCTCCATGCTGACACAATCCTGCTCCTCCTCCTCCTCCTCCTCCTCTTCCTGTGCGATGGGTGGGACAGAAGGAACACTGTCTGGGTAAAGGGGGCCTTGAGAGGCAAGGAAGTCCTCCTCTTCCTGCCTCTGTTCTGCCTCAAGTGCCCTGTCCATTATTCCACGCAGCGTGTGCTCCAACAGGTGGACAAGAGGTACAGTGTCACTGATGCATGCACTGTCACTGCTCACCATCCTCGTGGCCTCCTCAAATGGTGCCAGGACAGTGCATGCATCCCTGATCATGCCCCACTGGCGTGGTGAAAAAAACCCGAGCTCCCCTGACCCTGTCCTGGTGCCGTAGTCACACAGGTACTCATTGATGGCCCTCTGCTGCGTGTGCAGCCGCTGCAGCATGGCCAACGTTGAGTTCCACCTGGTGGGCATGTCACATATAAGGCGGTTCTTGGGCAGGTTCAACTCCTTTTGCAGCTCAGCCAGGCGAGCACTGGCATTATAAGATCTGCGGAAATGCACACAGACTTTCCTGGCCTGCCTCAGGACATCCTGTAAGCCCGGGTACCTGCCCAAGAACCGCTGCACCACCAGGTTAAGGACGTGAGCCATACAGGGCACATGGGTCAGTTGTCCCTGTCGGAGGGCGGAGAGGAGGTTGGTGCCATTGTCGCAAACCACCATTCCTGGCTTAAGCTGGCGTGGCGTCAACCACCTCTCGGCCTGCCCCTGCAGAGCAGACAGGACCTCTGCCCCAGTGTGGCTCCTGTCACCCAAACACACCAGCGCAAGCACGGCATGGCATCTTTTTGCCTGCGTACTTGCGTAGCCCCTTGAACGCCTACGAAGCACCGCTGGTTCCGAGGACAAAGCACAGGAAGAGGCCACGGAGGAAGAAGAAAAGGAGGGGGTGGAGGAGAGAGGTGTGTCACAACCAGTAGTAGCATTTTGGAGGCGTGGCGGTGGAACAACCTCCAACACTACTGCACCTTGTCCTGCATCCTTCCCAGCTGCCAAAAGAGTGACCCAATGGGCCGTGAAAGAAAGGTAACATCCCTGTCCATGCCTGCTGGACCATGAGTCAGCGGTAATATGCACCTTACCGCTGACCGCCCTGTCCAGGGAGGCCAAGACATTGCCTTCCACATGCCTGTAGAGAGCCGGAATCGCCTTCCGTGCAAAAAAGTGGCGTTTGGGAACCTGCCACTGAGGAACCGCACATTGCACAAACTCACGGAAGGGGGCCGAGTCTACCAACTGAAAAGGCAGCAGTTGAAGCGCTAGCAATTTAGCCAAGCTAGCATTCAACCGCTGGGCATGTGGATGACTGGGAGTGAACTTCTTTCGACGGTCCAGCAGCTGGGGCAGGGAAATTTGCCTGCTAGAATCGGACGTTGGTGTACTGCTAGCAGAGTGCCCGCAAGTACTTGCCTGTGACACACCTAATTCTACACCTTCATTCCTCTCAGAGCAGGTTTCAGAGAGGAGTGAAGGTATAGTGGGGTTGGAGATCCCAGCTGATGCGGTGCAAGAAGAGGTCAGCTTTGTTCTTTGGTGTGGGTCTTTAATAGACATGTGCACTGCCAAAAAAAATCGTTAGTTTTCGTTTTCGTTTCATTCGTTTTTTTTTTTTTCGTTTTTCGGGTCATTCGTTATGATCGCAATTCGGAAATTTGTACATTCGTAAATTTGTACATTCGTAAATTTGTACATTCGTAAATTTATACATTCGTAAATTTATACATTCGTAATTTCGGAAATTTGGAAATTCGATATTTTCGAAAACCCGAAAATTTGAAAATCTGAAAAAATAACTATTAAATTATAGGTATTGTAATTTCCTTTCAAATTTGGCTGTTAGCGAACGTAACGAATACAAATTTATCTGAAGTTACGCATAACCTGAAATAACAAATGCCGCATCTAAACAAATGGAACGGAACAAATTAATAATAATAATAATAAAACGTTTTTATTATTATTATTATTGTTATTTATTATTATTATTAATTCATTACGTTCCATTCGTTTAGATACGGCATTCATTATGTCGGAAAACAATTCGTAACTTCGTTAAGTTCACTAACAGCCAAATTTGAAAGGAAATTACAATACCTATAATTGAATAGTTAGTAATAGTTAAGTTATTAGTTAATTATTTCAGATTTCCGAATTTACTAATTTACGATTGTACGAATGTACAAATTTACGAATGTACGAATATTCGGAAATTCGTAAATTCAAATTTACGAATTTCCGGATAGTTGTACATTCGTAAATTTGTGCATTGGTAAATTTGTATATTCGTAAATCCGTACATTCGTAAATTTGAATTTACGAATATTCGTTAAAATTCGTTAAATTAGTTTTCGTTAATTCGGATATTTCCGAATTAACGAATTTGTCGAAATTCGTTAAAAAATGAATTCGGAACGAAACGAATTGCACATGTCTAGTCTTTAAGGTAGGCTTGCCAACGAGCTGCATGGCAGGTCAACATATGTCTGATCAAGCATGTGGTGCCCAAGCGGCTGATGTTTTGGCCACGCGATATACGCTTGAGACATATGTTGCAAACAGCAGCTGTGCGATCTGATGCACTCGCCTCAAAAAAGGCCCACACCAAAGAACTTTTTGAATGACGGGCAGAGGCAGCGCCCTGCACAGGCGGAGCTCTGCGGTGTGATTCCGTCGGTGTGCTGCCCATACGCTGGCCACTCAAGGGCATCCTGCCTCGTTGGAGATGTGCCTCCTCCTCATCCTCCTCCTCCTCCTCCTCCTCTCTCCTATTAGGCACCCACGTGGAGTCAGTGACCTCATCATCCCCTCCCTCCTCATCACTGGAGCCAATCTGGCAGTATGCTGCAGCTGCTGGAGCATGATTGCCAGATTGGTGTCCTTCTTGAGCATCCCCTCTCTCTGCTCTCACGCTGCTGCCTTCCTCTAGCTGGGTATCATCATCAGATCCTTCCAAACGCTGGGCATCCTCCTGGAGCATGTACCCAACACTGTGCTCAAACAGTTCGGGGGACTCCTCAGGAGGAGGACATGGTGGGTCTAGGGAAGGATTGACTAATGAAGATAATGATACCAGAGAAGAGGACGCTTTGGCAGCTGCTTTGCCAGTACCCTGAGCCTGGGTGAGAGAGGATGAGGAGGATGAGGTGGGCTTGGTCATCCACTCTACCAAGTCTTCGGCATGATGTGGCTCAACATGTTCAGCTGCCGAAAAGAAGGACAAGCGTGTCCCATGGCCATGTGCTGATGACAATGCACCGCGTCCACGACCAGCACTGTTGCCCCCAGACACAGAGCCTGCTTGCCCTCTTTTTTTGCCTCCTGACTGTCTGCCTCTCCTTGTTTGCCTTCCAGACATTTTAATGGATGGCCTGCAGGGAGATGGGAAAAAGGGCAATAAGGGCTACCTTCAGGTGTATACTGTGCAGGAGGCTTAGCAACAATGACACTGACACTGTCCCCTGCCTATCCTTCTCTGTCCCTAAACTCAAGGATTTGAAATATGGAACAGCAAAATTGGTTTAGAACAGAATAGCACACTGTCAGTTTCACTCACTGTACCTCTCTGTCCCTAAATTCAAGGATTGAAAATATGGTTCAGCAAAATTGGTTTAGAACAGAAAAGGACACTTTCCCTCACTGTCCTACTCTGTCCCTCCCTACAAACAAGATTTAGCACAGAATAGCACACTGATAATTGCCACGAGTGTCCTTCTCTGTCCCTAAACTCAAGGATTGAAAATATGGAACAGCAAAATTGGTTTAGAACAGAATAGCACACTGACACTTTCCCTCACTGTACCTCTCTGTCCCTACAAACAAGGATTAGCACAGAATAGCACACTGTCACTGACACTCTCCCTACCTATCCTTATTTGTCCCTAAACACAAGGAATCCAGGATTAGTAAAGGAAAAATAATGACACTGTCCCTGCCTATGCTTCTCTTTCCCTGCTCCGGAACACACTACACAAGGCCGCCGCGCTGGCGGCCTTTTATAGTGTGGGGCGTGTACTAAACCCCCTCAGCAATAATTGGCCACAGGCATCCTGCCTGTGGCCAATCATTGCTCTCCTCGCTGCCGGCGCTGTGATTGGCCAAGCATGCGGGGTCTCAGTGCATGCTTGGCCAATCACAGCGCCTGGATGACACTGCGATGGCGTAGTGCATTGTGGGCCGTTCGCGTCACTCGAATTTGGCGCGAACGGCCCAAATCGTTCGATCTTCGTCGAACGATCGAACAGCCGATGTTCGAGTCGAACAGCCGATGTTCGAGTCGAACGTATGTTCGACTCGAACACGAAGCTCATCCCTAGTCTCTATGTAGTCGGGAGCATTGGAGACAATGGAGTGTGCACTGCAGTGGCTTAGGACATAGTCTTTAGCGCGTTTGAGTAGGTCTTCCATATCTGCTATGTTTAGGTTAATGCTGTCTTTCTCACTTGCACCTTCGTCTGCACTGATAGCTTGCTGTAGGACCCTTAGCTTTGCCATAGCTGCGTCATGTTTACACTGTTCATTTAAGGTTTCCATTGTTGCTCTTTGACGTGCTGACTGAGCTTCCGACTCTGCTCTCTGAGCTTCCAACTCTGCTCTTTGACGTGCTGACTGCGCTTCCGACTCTGCTCTCTGAGCTTCCAACTCTGCTCTTTGACGTGCTGACTGCGCTTCCAACTCTGCCCTTTGAGCTTCCAACTCTGCTCTTTTTTCTGCATATGCCACCTGCACTTTGCTGGCTTCCACTTCAGCGCGGGCATTAATAAGTCGCTCACTGAGTGTTGAGTATCTTGAACTAGGGGATCTTGACGAGTTTTTAGAACGTCTGGTGGAAACAGATCTGTGAGATGCAGTGTCCTGTAACAGCTTTATTTTTGCTTCTGCTTTTAATCTGGTTTGCTGGATAAAACTGTCTCTTTCAATATTGAGAGCATTGACACGCTTTAATTGCATCATCGCATTTTCTGACTTCATGTTTTGTAAGACATTAGTGAATTTGATGCTGGTAAGCTCATAAAGCTCATATGAGGCAGAAAGTTGTTTAATGGCGCCCTCTAGTGTCAGTAGTTCACGTTCAACAGACACTGTATTGGCTTCAGCAAGGATTTTCTCCCAGACTAATTCCAAGCTATTTGACAATTCAGTCCTTGAAGCTTCATAATTCTCCATTACTTTCCAAGTGGGTTTAACTGAGCGTTTGGGTAACTCAGTTTCTTCAGGAACTTGTGGGGAAGGAGATGTGAGTTCACATGCAGAAGCTTGGTCACTCATGATAGCAGACTGACTGTGAAAGCAGGCAGGATCTGTGTGCTGAAATATGACACTGTGCAGATTGTCTCAGGCTATAAGGCTGCCATGTGCTGCTCTGTCCCTTCTGTCTTGCTATGAGGGCAGTAAATCTTGTCTGTTTCAGTACTGACCTGCAGAAATCTTGTAATTAGGCTGTGAAACTCAGTTTTTCTACTGTTCTGTCTCAACTACAAAGCGATAAAGTTCATCTCCAGGTTTGAGTAGGCCTTACTCAAGCTGGTTTGATATTCATCCCTTGCATCGATACAGGCAGTTTAACTCAATGAATAAACTCACAGTTAGGACGACAGACGATGAATCCTTTCGAATGTTCCGTTTAATGATGGATATTCATTAGGGATGAGCTTCGTGTTCGAGTCGAACATACGTTCGACTCGAACATCGGCTGTTCGATCGTTCGACGAAGATCGAACGATTTGGGCCGTTCGCGCCAAATTCGAGTGACGCGAACGGCCCACAATGCACTACGCCATCGCAGTGTCATCCAGGCGCTGTGATTGGCCAAGCATGCACTGTGACCCCGCATGCTTGGCCAATCACAGCGCCGGCAGCGAGGAGAGCAATGATTGGCCACAGGCAGGATGCCTGTGGCCAATTATTGCTGAGGGTGTTTAGTACACGCCCCACACTATAAAAGGCCGCCAGCACGGCGGCCTAGTGTAGTGTGTTCCGGAGCAGGGATAGAGCAGCATAGGCAGGGACAGTGACTTTTATTTCTTTCTTGCCTAACCTGGATTCCTTTAGTTTAGGGAAAGAGAAGGATAGGTAGGGAGAGTGTCAGTGTGTTTTGTGCTTGTGCTATATTGTGCTTAAAAAAAAACATTTTTTCTAGGGACAGAAAACTGTAGGTAGGGAGAGTGTGTCAGTTTCTTTCACTGTCAAAGTCCTTGTTTCCAGGGACCTGGAAGGACAGTGAGTGAATTCTCCTTGTGCTAAATTGTGCTTAAAAAAAACATTTTTTCTAGGGACAGAAAACTGTAGGTAGGGAGAGTGTGTCAGTTTCTTTCACTGTCAAAGTCCTTGTTTCCAGGGACCTGGAAGGACAGTGAGTGAATTCTCCTTGTGCTAAATTGTGCTTAAAAAAAACATTTTTTCTAGGGACAGAAAACTGTAGGTAGGGAGAGTGTGTCAGTTTCTTTCACTGTCAAAGTCCTTGTTTCCAGGGACCTGGAAGGACAGTGAGTGAATTCTCCTTGTGCTAAATTGTGCTTAAAAAAAACATTTTTTCTAGGGACAGAAAACTGTAGGTAGGGAGAGTGTGTCAGTTTCTTTCACTGTGCAAGTCCTTGTTTCAAGGGACAGAGAAGGACACCTGAAGGTAGCCCTTATTGCTTTTTTCCCATCTCCCTGCAGGCCATCTATTAGAATGTCTGGAAGGCAAACAAGGAGAGGCAGACAGTCAGGAGGCAATAAAAGAGGGCAAGCAGGCTCTGTGTCTGGGGGCAACAGTGCTGGTCGTGGACGCGGTGCATTGTCATCAGCACATGGCCATGGGACACGCTTGTCCTTCTTTTCGGCAGCTGGACATGTTGAGCCACATCATGCCGAAGACTTGGTAGAGTGGATGACCAAGCCCTCCTCCTCCTCCTCATCCTCTCTCACCCAGGCTCAGGGTACTGGAAAAGCAGCTGCCAAAGCGTCCTCTTCCCTGGTATCAATGTCAGACTCATCATCAGTCACTCCTTCCCTAGACCCACCATGTCCTCCTCCTGAGGAGTCCCCCGAACTGTTTCAGCACAGTGTTGGGTACATGCTCCAGGAGGATGCCCAGCGTTTCGAAGGGTCTGATGATGAAACCCAGCTAGAGGAAGGCAGTAGCGTGAGAGCAGACAGAGGGGATGCTCAAGAAGGACACCAATCTGGCAGTCATGTTCCAGCAGCTGCAGCATACTGCCATATTGGCTCCAGTGATGAGGAGGGAGGTGATGATGAGGTCACTGACTCCACGTGGGTGCCTAATAGGAGAGAGGAGGAGGAGGATGAGGAGGAGGCACATCTCCAACGAGGCAGGATGCCCTTTGGTGGCCAGCGTAAGGGCAGTACACCGACGGAATCACACCGCAGAGCTCCGCCTGTGCAGGGCGCTGCCTCTGCCCGTCATTCAAAAAGTTCTTTGGTGTGGGCCTTTTTTGAGGCTAGTGCATCAGATCGCACAGCTGCTGTTTGCAACATATGTCTCAAGCGTATATCGCGTGGCCAAAACATCAGCCGCTTGGGTACCACATGCCTGACCAGACATATGTTGACCTGCCATGCAGCTCGTTGGCAAGCCTACCTCAAAGACCCACACCAAAGAACAAAGCGGACCTCTCCTTGCACCGCATCAGCTGGGATCTCCAACCCCACTATAACTTCAGTCCTCTCTGAAACATGCACTGAGAGGAATGAAGGTGTAGAATTAGGTGTGTCACAGCCAAGTACTTGCGGCCACTCTGCTAGCAGTACACCGACGTCCGATTCTAGCAGGCAAATTTCCCTGCCCCAGCTGCTGGACCGTCGAAAGAAGTTCACTCCCAGCCATCCACATGCCCAGCGGTTGAATGCTAGCTTGGCTAAATTGCTAGCGCTTCAACTGCTGCCTTTTCAGTTGGTAGACTCTGCCCCCTTCCGTGAGTTTGTGCAATGTGCGGTTCCT
The DNA here is from genome assembly GCA_029206835.1 of Rana muscosa. NCBI lineage: Eukaryota > Metazoa > Chordata > Amphibia > Anura > Ranidae > Rana > Rana muscosa. Next base: position 97,116,251 of record CM055126.1, read on the forward strand.
CAGTGGCAGGTTCCCAAACGCCACTTTTTCTCACGGAAGGCTATTCCGGCTCTCTACCGGCATGTGGAAGGCAATGTCTTGGCCTCGCTGGACAGGGCGGTCAGCGGTAAGGTGCATATTACCGCTGACTCATGGTCCAGCAGGCATGGACAGGGACGTTACCTTTCTTTCACGGCCCATTGGGTCACTCTTTTGGCAGCTGGGAAGGATGCAGGACAAGGTGCAGTAGTGTTGGAGGTTGTCCCACCGCCACGCCTCCAAAATGCTACTACTGGTTGTGACACACCTCTCTCCTCCACCCCCTCCTCTTCTTCTTCCTCCATGGCCTCTTCCTGTGGTTTGTCCTATGAACCAGCGGTGCTCCGTAGCCGTTCACGGGGCTACGCAAGTACGCAGGCAAAAAGATGCCATGCCGTGCTTGCGCTGGTGTGTTTGGGGGACAGAAGCCACACTGGGGCAGAGGTCCTGTCTGCTCTGCAGGGCCAGGCCGAGAGGTGGTTGACGCCACGCCAGCTTAAGCCAGGAATGGTGGTTTGCGACAATGGCACCAACCTCCTCTCCGCCCTCCGACAGGGACAACTGACCCATGTGCCCTGTGTGGCTCACGTCCTTAACCTGGTGGTGCAGCGGTTCTTGGGCAGGTACCCGGGCTTACAGGATGTCCTGAGGCAGGCCAGGAAAGTCTGTGTGCATTTCCGCAGATCTTATAATGCCAGTGCTCGCCTGGCTGAGCTGCAAAAGGAGTTGAACCTGCCCAAGAACCGCCTTACATGTGACATGCCCACCAGGTGGAACTCAACGTTGGCCATGCTGCAGCGGCTGCACACGCAGCAGAGGGCCATCAATGAGTACCTGTGCGACTACGGCACCAGGACAGGGTCAGGGGAGCTTGGTTTTTTTTCTCCACGCCAGTGGGGCATGATCAGGGATGCATGCACTGTCCTGGCACCATTTGAGGAGGCCACGAGGATGGTGAGCAGTGACAGTGCATGCATCAGTGACACTGTACCTCTTGTCCACCTGTTGGAGCACACGCTGCGTGGAATAATGGACAGGGCACTTGAGGCAGAACAGAGGCAGGAAGAGGAGGACTTCCTTGCCTGTCAAGGCCCCCTTTACCCAGACAGTGTTCCTTCTGTCCCACCCATGGAGGAGGAGGAGGAGGAGGAGGAGGAGGAGGAGGAGGAGGAGGAGGAGGAGGAGGAGGAGGAGGAGGGAGGAGGAGGAGGAGGAGGAGGAGGAGGAGGAGGAGGAGGAGGAGGAGGAGGAGGAGGAGGAGGAGGAGGAGGAGGAGGAGGAGGAGGAGGAGGAGGAGGAGGAGGAGGAGGAGGAGGAGGAGGAGGAGGAGGAGGAGGAGGAGGAGGAGGAGGAGGAGGAGGAGGAGGAGGAGGAGGAGGAGGAGGAGGAGGAGGAGGAGGAGGAGGAGGAGGAGGAGGAGGAGGAGGAGGAGGAGGAGGAGGAGGAGGAGGAGGAGGAGGAGGAGGAGGAGGAGGAGGAGGAGGAGGAGGAGGAGGAGGAGGAGGAGGAGGGAGGAGGAGGAGGAGGAGGAGGAGGAGGAGGAGGAGGAGGAGGAGGAGGAGGAGGAGGAGGAGGAGGAGGAGGAGGAGGAGGAGGAGGAGGAGGAGGAGGAGGAGGAGGAGGAGGAGGAGGAGGAGGAGGAGGAGGAGGAGGAGGAGGAGGAGGAGGAGGAGGAGGAGGAGGAGGAGGAGGAGGAGGAGGAGGAGGAGGAGGAGGAGGAGGAGGAGGAGGAGGAGGAGGAGGAGGAGGAGGAGGAGGAGGAGGAGGAGGAGGAGGAGGAGGAGGAGGAGGAGGAGGAGGAGGAGGAGGAGGAGGAGGAGGAGGAGGAGGAGGAGGAGGAGGAGGAGGAGGAGGAGGAGGAGGAGGAGGAGGAGGAGGAGGAGGAGGAGGAGGAGGAGGAGGAGGAGGAGGAGGAGGAGGAGGAGGAGGAGGAGGAGGAGGAGGAGGAGGAGGAGGAGGAGGAGGAGGAGGAGGAGGAGGAGGAGGAGGAGGAGGAGGAGGAGGAGGAGGAGGAGGAGGAGGAGGAGGAGGAGGAGGAGGAGGAGGAGGAGGAGGAGGAGGAGGAGGAGGAGGAGGAGGAGGAGGAGGAGGAGGAGGAGGAGGAGGAGGAGGAGGAGGAGGAGGAGGAGGAGGAGGAGGAGGAGGAGGAGGAGGAGGAGGAGGAGGAGGAGGAGGAGGAGGAGGAGGAGGAGGAGGAGGAGGAGGAGGAGGAGGAGGAGGAGGAGGAGGAGGAGGAGGAGGAGGAGGAGAGAGGAGGAGGAGGAGGAGGAGGAGGAGGAGGAGGAGGAGGAGGAGGAGGAGGAGGAGGAGGAGGAGGAGGAGGAGGAGGAGGAGGAGGAGCATGTCGTCCTTAGTGACCCAGAGGACTCCGGAGCGAATGCCTCAGCAAACCTACGCTGCATGGCCTCCCTGATCCTGCAAAGTCTGCGGAAGGATCCTCGTATTCTTCGGATCAAGGAGAGGGACCATTACTGGCTGGCCACTCTCCTTGATCCACGGTACAAGGGTAAGGTTGCGGACCTTATGTTACCGTCGCAGAGGGAGCAGAGGATGAGACAACTCCGGGAGGCCTTGCAGAAAGGTCTGTGCAACGCGTTCCCAGAGACTGGGAGGTTACAAACTCCTGGTCCTGGACAACGAGTTGCTGAGGCTTCGGCCAGTCAAAGAAGGAGCGGTGGGGAAGGTGGCCGTCTGACCGATGCGTTCAGACAATTCTTTAGTCCGCAGCCCCAAAGTATGATCGGTTCCAGCAACCATCGCCAGCGTCTAATAAACATGGTGCAGGAATATCTAGGGGCAAGGTCAGACTTGGACACCTTCCCCACCGAAAATCCTCTGGCTTACTGGGTCTTGAGGATGGATCACTGGCCAGAGCTTGCACAGTATGCAATTGAGCTACTGGCCTGTCCTGCATCCAGCGTTCTTTCGGAACGCACATTCAGTGCTGCTGGAGGATTTGTCACGGATCACAGGGTGCGCCTGTCCACCGACTCGGTTGATCGACTGACTTTCATCAAGATGAACCAGTCTTGGATCACCACCAGCTACCACACACCTGATGCTGATATAACAGACTAATTGATTTTAACATGTCACATCCCTTCAAGACTGATGCTGAGTGCCTGTGCTGTTATGTTGACTGGCTATCCTCCTCCTCCGAGTCCTCAATGATACGATTGATGATGATAGCTTGGAAGATCATTTTTGTTTATGGGTGCCGCCACCAGTGGCTAAGGCCCAATTTTTCAGCCCCTGTTTTACAGGGGCGTGTAATTACAATTTTTTTAGCAATAATTTGCCATAGGGCTCATTGCTGTGCTCCAAGTACAGTATCTGTGAGGGGTTGGAGTGTTGTGGCACCAGTGCCTAAGGCCCAATTTTTCAGCCCCTGTTTAACAGGGGCGTGTCATTACAATTTTTGAAGCAATACTTTGCAACAGGGCTCATTGCTGTGCTCCAAGTACAGTATCTGTGAGGGGTTGTAGTGTTGTGCCACCAGTGCCTAAGGCCCAATTTTTCAGCCCCTGTTCAACAGGGGCATGCAATTACAATTCTTGATCTAATAATTCACAGCAGGGTCCATTGCTGCACCCACCAAGAGTAACTCTGAGGGCTTACAGTCTTGTGGCAACGCCACCACCACCACCACCACGAAAGGCCCAATTTTTCAGCCCCTGTTCAAAAGGGGCATGTAATTACAATTCTTGATCTAATAATTCACAGCAGGGCCCATTGCTGCACCCACCAAGAGTAACTGTCAGGGCTTACAGTGTTGTGGCACCAGCACCACCATCAAAGCCCCAATTTTTACTACCACTGTTCAACAATTATATGTAATTAAAATTCCTGATATAATAGTTGACAGCAGGGCGTTCCAGCACCAACCAAGAGTAACTGAGTGCTTACAGTGTTGTGCCAACACCAACAACTAAGGGGCCTATTTCTGCAGAGTATATACGGCAGGTCCCTACTTTCAAACATCCAACTTACAAACGACTCCTACTTGCAAACGAAAGAAGACAACAGGAAGTGAGAGGAAATCTACCCCTAGAAAGGAAAATTCTCTCCTGTAAGAATAAATATGGGAGAAAGGGGTCTCATCTGTACTGATGCTTTATCAGCAATCCTTGTTTCAAGAAAAACACCACATTTCAAAAACAGTTGTCATTGGGACGGAAAGTGAGGTGAAATGTTCTGAACAGGGGCACAGACAGCAAAACAAATGTTACAGGGGTGATAACCCTTACCTATGTTTCCCAAAAAGTTTAAAAATAGATTTTTGGGCTGGAGCTACACTTCAACAATGTACCTGTTCAAAATTACAAACAGATTCTACATAAGAACAAACCTACAGTCCCTGTCTTGTATGCAACGCCTGTATACGGCTGTTCAGAGTATATAGGGCCTTTTTTATTTTATGTGCGGGGTTCCCCTTAATATCCATACAAGACCCAAAGGGGCTGGTAATGGGCTGGGGTAGGGGGGGGGTCATGGGGTAGCTATGCCATTTTTCTTAAAGAATTTCATCCATATTACCGGGACCAGACATTACATTAAAGCCGCAAGCAGTTTTAAATGGCTTTTTTTTCCTTTAGAAGTGTCATTTTGTGCAGGGACAGTTCTAAACACGGGAAACACGTGGCACTTCACAGGCATACTTTAGACACCCCCCAGGTACGATATTTAAAGGAATATTTGACTTTTTTTTTTTTTCACTTTATGCATCATTAAAATGACTGCTCCCGAAAAACGACCGTTTTTAAAACTTCTTTTTGCATTGATACATGTCCCCTGGTGCAGAACCCGGGTTCCCAAACCCTATTTATGACAATAACATGCATAATAGTTGTTATAATTAGCACTTTAGAATTCGAACGTTCGCATCCATTGTATTTAATAGGGTTCTAATGTTCGTTCGAACTTTCGGTCCGTTCGCGGGTTCTGGTGCGAACCGAACCCGGGGGTGTTCGGCTCATCACTAATATTCATAGGTAGAAAAACGTTGCAGTTGTAAGCCACATGTAAGATGTTTAGCATGGAAGGTATACAGGAGTAATGACCAGAATCGGGAAGTGGAGGAGACATATAAAGAACTACGGTGAGAGAGAGAGTTCAGCTAGAAAGAAGGGGACAGATCTTAAAGACACAGAGCAAGAATAATCACATAGTGTAACAACACAAACTGCACTTGAAATTGCACTGAAAGTGCACTTGGAAGTGCAGTCGCTGTAGATCCGAGGGGGACAAGCAAGCAGTGGCGGCTGGTGCTCAAATTTTTTGAGGGGGCGCAAACAAACTGAAAAAAAAATAAAATCATCAATTGCCGCCACTGTGCCCATTAAACGCAGCCACTGTGCCCAAACGCCACTAGTTTGTCCCCAAATGCAGCCAGTTTCTCCCCCATAATACAGCCAGATTCTCCCCCATAATGCAGCCAGATTCTCCCCCATAATGCAGCCAGTTTCTCCCCCATAATGCAGCCAGTTTCTCCCCCATAATGCAGCCAGTTTCTCCCCCATATGCAGCCAGTTTCTCCCCCCAGCCCTGCACTTTCCTTCCTCGAGTCAGCGCCGTCCTTCTTCCGTCCTCGATGTCTTCTCCCGCCCTCGATGTCATTTCAGCCAATCAGGTTACCGGTAACCAGACCCGGTGAACCTGATTGGCCAGGGAACGCACCCCTGTGCGTCCTCTCATTAGATATTTAGAAGCCGATTACAGCCCTCAGGCTGTAGTCGGGAAGCCTATCAGAACCTGCTGGCTTTGATAGGCACCTTTTTACATTTTTTTTTTTTTTTTTTAGTGACCACAGGAGGGGGGGCGGCGCCCGGGCGCCCCCTATGGACGGGCCGCCACTGCAAGCAAGGAAAATAAAAACAGCATTTTAGCTTGCACATGATTGGATAATAAAATCAACAGAACTTCCCCTCATTTCAGATCTACCCCTCAGATATACAGTGACTGCACTTTCAAGTGCAGTTTGCACTTGTAGTGTAAAGTGGATTTGCCTTTAGTAAATAACCCCCAGCCTGTCTATAACACCCTCTGAGGCCCATCTGTGTATGTATGACATCCAGAGTGTATACCCCTTGTCTTCATAGACGTCCTATGTGTGGCACCCAGTTGAGACCCTGTTTCCAGGCAGCTTACGTATGGCACCAGTGTGGTCTCTGTATATATGGAACACAGTGTAGCCCTCATTTTCATAGACATTCTATGCATGACATCAAGTGTGGCACCTGTTATGTACCATACTCCATGGATTGTGTGTGTGTGTGTGTGTGTGTGTGTGTGTGTGTAATGCTGAGATGACCATAGAGAGTGTAGACGTGCATGATACAGTCAGTGTATAAAACGCATATTATGTGATAGAGAATGTGTGTCCCTTGCTAAGTTGCAGAGGGGGAGGAGAATGTGGCCTCCTAATCACACACAGCCTATAGAGACCAGTGTTGCCAACCTACCATATTGAAATTTACTGACACAACACCTGACATTTACTGGCACAGCCAAGTTTTTACTGACATTTCCAAAAGTTACAAAATTTTCATTTTAAGTACAAATTTCAGTATTTAGGCTACAAATAAGTACAATATTAAATTAGAAATGTGATTTAAGGTAGATATTAAGGCAAAAAACATAATTCTTATTTTATTTTTGATATACTATGTTGTCTGTTTATGAAGCAGTGATCAGCGGTGATCCCAAGGATCGCCACTGATCACAGTCCATAAACAGTTTATGACACGGAGATAATCGGGTGGAGAAGTGTTTGAACATGTTCTCCCGCCGATGATCTCTGCACAGTGAGAAGTCTCATTGAATGACACGGTAACGGCCCGTTTATGAAGCTGCAATCTCTGCACTTCACTGGCGATCTGTGTCAGAATTCACACTCCCCGATTCACCAGCTCAGAGGTGGTGAATCAGGGAGTAAAGAGGGAATCCCAGGGGATCTGAGGAGGGAGGAGAAAGCTTTTTAACTTCTCTCTACCTCGTTCAGACCCCCCAACACTGTAACCATGTCCCCCTGTCATATTTATGTGTGTGTGTGTATGTAGGTGTGTGATATATATATATTAGGGCTGTTACTGATTAAAATTTTCGTGTTCGATTAATCAATTTTTTTTAATAGATTAATCGACTAATTTCGATTAATTATAACGCACATACAGTTTTTACAAGAATTATTTTTTATTAAACTTTAAGAAAAACGTAGAAAGTTAGTTTGTTAGTTGTCCACATCTCCCCCCATACTGTAATGTCCACATGTGCTCCCATACTGTAATGTCCACATGTGCTCCCATTCTGTAATGTCCACATGTGCTCCCATTCTGTAATGTCCACTTTTCCCCCCCATACTGTAATGTCCACATGTGCCCCCATACTGTAATGTCCACATCTCCCCCCATACCGTAATGTCCACATCTCCCCCATAATGTCCACTTTTCCCCCCATACTGTAATGCCCACATGTGCCCCCATACCGTAATGTCCACATCTCCCCCGTAATGTCCACTTTTCCCCCCATACTGTAATGCCCACATGTGCCCCCATACCGTAATGTCCACATCTCCCCCGTAATGTCCACTTTTCCCCCCCATACTTTAATGTCCACATGTGCCCCCATACTGTAATGTCCACATCTCCCCCATACCGTAATGTCCACATCTCCCCCATAATGTCCACTTTTCCCCCCATACTGTAATGCCCACATGTGCCCCCATACCGTAATGTCCACATCTCCCCCGTAATGTCCACTTTTCCCCCCCATACTGTAATGCCCACATGTGCCCCCATACCGTAATGTCCACATCTCCCCCGTAATGTCCACATCTCCCCCGTAATGTCCACTTCCCCCCCATACTGTAATGCCCACATGTGCCCCCATACTGTAATGCCCACATCTCCCCCATAATGCCCACATCTCCCCCGTAATGTCCACATCTCCCCCGTAATGTCCACTTCCCCCCCATACTGTAATGCCCACATGTGTCCCCATACTGTAATGTCCACATGTGCCCCCATACCATAATGTCCACATCTCCCCCGTAATGTCCACTTTTCCCCCCCCATACTGTAATGCCCACATGTGCCCCCATACCGTAATGTCCACATCTCCCCCGTAATGTCCACTTTTCCCCCCCCCATACTGTAATGCCCACATGTGCCCCCATACCGTAATGTCCACATCTCCCCCGTAATGTCCACTTTCCCCCCCATACTGTAATGCCCACATGTGTCCCCATACTGTAATGTCCACATGTGCCCCCATACCGTAATGTCCACATCTCCCCCGTAATGTCCACTTTTCCCCCCCATACTGTTATGCCCACATGTGCCCCCATACCGTAATGTCCACATCTCCCCCGTAATGTCCACTTTCCCCCCCCATACTGTAATGCCCACATGTGCCCCCATACCGTAATGTCCACATCTCCCCCGTAATGTCCACTTTTCCCCCCCATACTGTAATGCCCACATGTGTCCCCATACTGTAATGTCCACATGTGCCCCCATACCATAATGTTCACATCTCCCCTGTAATGTCCACTTTTCCCCCCCATACTGTAATGCCCACATGTGTCCCCATACTGTAATGTCCACATGTGCCCCCATACCGTAATGTCCACATCTCCCCCGTAATGTCCACTTTTCCCCCCCATACTGTTATGCCCACATGTGCCCCCATACCGTAATGTCCACATCTCCCCCGTAATGTCCACTTTTCCCCCCCCATACTGTAATGCCCACATGTGCCCCCATACCGTAATGTCCACATCTCCCCCGTAATGTCCACTTTTCCCCCCCATACTGTAATGCCCACATGTGTCCCCATACTGTAATGTCCACATGTGCCCCCATACCATAATGTTCACATCTCCCCTGTAATGTCCACTTTTCCCCCCCATACTGTAATGCCCACATGTGCCCCCATACCGTAATGTCCACATCTCCCCCGTAATGTCCACTTTCCCCCCCCATACTTTAATGCCCACATGTGTCCCCATACTGGAATGTCCACATGTGCCCCCATACCATAATGTCCACATCTCCCCCGTAATGTCCACTTCCCCCCCCATACTGTAATGCCCACATGTGCCCCCATACCGTAATGTCCACATCTCCCCCGTAATGTCCACTTTTCCCCCCCCATACTGTAATGCCCACATGTGCCCCCATACCGTAATGTCCACATCTCCCCCGTAATGTCCACTTTTCCCCCCCATACTGTAATGCCCACATGTGTCCCCATACTGTAATGTCCACATGTGCCCCCATACCGTAATGTCCACATCTCCCCCGTAATGTCCACTTTTCCCCCCCATACTGTTATGCCCACATGTGCCCCCATACCGTAATGTCCACAGCTCCCCCGTAATGTCCACTTTTCCCCCCCATACTGTAATGCCCACATGTGCCCCCATACCGTAATGTCCACATCTCCCCCGTAATGTCCACTTTTCCCCCCCATACTTTAATGCCCACATGTGTCCCCATACTGTAATGTCCACATGTGCCCCCATACCATAATGTCCACATCTCCCCCGTAATGTCCACTTCCCCCCCCCCATACTGTAATGCCCACATGTGCCCCCATACCGTAATGTCCACATCTCCCCCGTAAAGTCCACTTTCCCCCCCCCATACTGTAATGCCCACATGTGCCCCCATACCGTAATGTCCACATCTCCCCCGTAATGTCCACTTTTCCCCCCCCATACTGTAATGCCCACATGTGTCCCCATACTGTAATGTCCACATGTGCCCCCATACCATAATGTCCACATCTCCCCTGTAATGTCCACTTCCCCCCCCATACTGTAATGCCCACATGTGCCCCCATACCGTAATGTCCACATCTCCCCCGTAATGTCCACTTTTCCCCCCCATACTGTTATGCCCACATGTGCCCCCATACAGTAATGTCCACATCTCCCCCGTAATGTCCACTTTTCCCCCCCATACTGTAATGCCCACATGTGCCCCCATACCGTAATGTCCACATCTCCCCCGTAATGTCCACATCTCCCCCGTAATGTCCACATCTCCCCCGTAATGTCCACTTCCCCCCCCATACTGTAATGTCCACATGTGCCCCCATTCTGTAATGTCCACATGTGCCCCCATACTGTAATGTCCACATGTGCCCCCATACTGTAATGCCCACATGTGCCCCCATAATGTAATGCCCACATGTGCTCCCACTGTAATGTCATTGTCCACATCTCCCCCCATACCTTAAGATCCAGGCAGAACCTTCCGAAGAGTAGACGGCACAAGCAGGCGGCTGATGAGGACGTCAGCACGCCGCTACTAGGCTGCCGCAGGGTGGACCAAGATGGCCTCCGCGCTCCGGAGCTAGGCCGAAGCTGCGGCCTTTCCTATGGACGAGACCGCGGAGCTCACTCCGCGGATCGTCATCGATCAAAAAAATTTTGATCGATCAAAGAAAAGTGTTTGAGTGGTAGTTATGCTCAAACACCAGAATTGTCAGGTTCTTATCAACCATTTTGTCCACAGGGAGAGTATCAGTGTACAGTTCCCTGTGGCCTGCAGGTGGTGCTGCCATGACAGGCCAGGGTTGAACCGCTGATACAGTGCTGTGCATTGTGTGTCCCCTCTCAGCAGCCATACAGTGTGTGTGTGTGGTAGGCCTGCTGTACATGCTGGGAGAGGATATAAAAGGGGCAGACGCTGCCTGTTCGGGGTTCTTGTTTGTTGTCCACCCCAGGATTGGGGCTCTGTTCCTGTCCGCCCTGGGCACCTTTGGCCCAGGGGCTGCAGCAAAGGCCTTGGGCCCAGCACCTTCGGCTGGGGCCCATCAAGGATCGAGGAATCTCAGGGTGCTGCCTTGCGAGGGGACCCGCATCTTAGACGAGGAGGCCGGGGGAGGAACTGTTCCGAGGGACTGGTGAGAAGTCACGGTGAAGGAAGGGGCCCGGTAACTCTCTGGAGGGATGTCTTCTCCTTACAAAGAGGTCAAGCTTTGAAACACCAAGTTCAGCAGGTCTGTGGCAGAGACCAAGTTCAGCAGGTCTGTGGCAGAGACCAAGTTCAGCAGGTCTGTGGCAGAGACCAAGTTCAGCAGGTCTGTGGCAGAGACCAAGTTCAGCAGGTCTGTGGCAGAGACCAAGTTCAGCAGGTCTGTGGCAGAGACCAAGTTCAGCAGGTCTGTGGCAGAGACCAAGTTCAGCAGGTCTGTGGCAGAGACCAAGTTCACCAGGTCTGTGGCAGAGACCAAGTTCACCAGGTCTGTGGCAGAGACCAAGTTCACCAAGTCTGTGGCAGAGACTGCGGTTGAGTTAGAGCGCCATTCTGGCTGCTAGTCCCTATCTAGGGAGACTATCCAAATGGGCTGAGTCTGCTTGAGAATCTGAGCAGTGAAGTGTTTTACGTTTTGTGCCTGGACCTCTCCCACACCTTATGCTGTCCTGTTCCTTCTCCAACCTTTTCCTATCAGAGACTGTTATTTAAAAGAAAATAAACTCTGCGTTGGAGTTACAGCTGGTGTGGACATTCAAGTCACTGGGGGAAACAAGAATTTTTCTTTGTTGTTCATAGAGAGGAGAACCATTCTCTGGAGAATCTGGCTGTGGAGACCCATCACAACACCGCTCAACCTCCTCACACAGGAGGGTACGGGCATATAGAGAGCTGGGTGTGCCCTTTCTTCCTACGAGGAGCTGTTAGACCTGGAAGAGAGGGTGGTGGGCTATATATATATATATATATATATATATATATATATATTAGCGGAGCCTCACTCTCCCTCTCGGCAATTCCTCGTGGGAGGGGCTTGTGTCTAGGGGTACCTGGGAGAGGAGAGTGCAGGAACACTACGCCAAGCTCTCCCCTCGTGTGTATAGGAGGGTTGAGTAAAGTTAGTTGATTTACCTCCGGGTCTGTCCACTGCATACGAAGCCTCAGTTGTTCCATGGAGACATGTCTGCCAATATTAGAGCCCCACACCAATCGAAAGTCCAACACTCCTTTATTTCTCGTACAATAAGGTGAACACAATCAGTTGAACTTCCAATAACAGACGAACATGGGGGTGTGGGAACGAGCAGGCCCAGGCACAACTGAACTCTCCTATTCCTTTGCTAGCGAATAGGCCTGGCACACGGTCTCTGCCACCGACCGTGAGTTTTGGTCGCTGCCACCGACCGGATGAACTGTTGAGGCCCCTGCCACAGGCCTAATAGCAGGTCTCTGCCACTGACCTGATTGGAATAGTTGGACCGCTGCCACCGGTCATTAAACGTGGACTGAACTTCCTCTCTGAACTTGGCCCCTGTTTGGGAAAGATATCCCTCCGGGCGGTCTCCAGAGGTTCACCCGGCACTGGCAATCTGCTGCACCAGGTCTTCGGGTGAGTCCCTCCTCCGGTCCCTTACGCCTCTGGATTTGGGTGCCCCACTCCCGGGGCCCTCTAGGACGATCCCTCCCTTGCGGGACCCAGCGGAAGGTACTGGGCCCCAGGCCTCCGGCTGAGTACCTCACCCCAGACTGAAGGTGTCTGGGATGGAACACGAACTCCAAGTGTCCAGGCCTAGGCCGCCTGGACACCGACCGCAACAACAGCCCTCAGGCTGAAGGTGCCCGGGACTCGACCCCGTGGCGAAGATGTCCACCCCCTTTATACCCTCTCCCAGGATGCACGCCGGGTTCCCCGCCCCGCCGCACAACCGCTGCGATAGGTCACAAAGGGCACGGCACTACAGCGATGGTTCAACCCCGGCCCAAAGTGACAGCACCACCTGCTGGGCCGCAGGGAACTATGCATCACTGGTGTCTTCACCAGTTTTAAAGTACATACCCGCTATATATATATATATATATATAATGTGTGTGTGTGTGTATGTATATATTATGAAGGGGGACTTGTTATTTTATTAACATCAACCACGCCGTCTGTCAGTGTACCGAGCGGTGATTATTTATCTAAACTAAACTGACATCTCAGTGTTTCTGTGAATTTCTGGTACTGTAATCTTGTAAATTCTCACGAGATTCCAGTATCAGGGGCCGTTCTCCAGTGTTGGAAGCGTTGTCTAGATCGCTTCACTCCTCCAAGGGTGAAGCGATCTACTCTGCTTCATAAACTGGCACCCAGAGGAGATAGATCTTCACTGGGAATGCCGGCGAATGAAGCAGTGAATAGATTTCACTGCTTCATAAACGGACACCTAAGTAAGTAGCTCAGAGACAGGAGGAAAAGGAATTAGAAATGGGCTGGCACACACCCATGAAATTGACTCTCACCGTGACACTGATAGCAGTGTGCAGCAGCAAAGATCACCCTCCTGAGTGACAGTCTCTCTCCACACCAGGTGGTCCCTCCCCTCCAAACAGCACTAACAGTCCTGCTTCTGGCTTGCCTTGCTCCCGTCCCTCCTGAGGCTCAGGCCGCTCCACTTGGCTCCCTTGCACCATGACATTACATGACACTCTCATGCATCACCTCAACCAGTCCAATCCCTTGCCGGCACCGGCTGAACACACTGTAGCAGGCACTCGAATGGTCGCAGCAGCCTCAGGAACTGAACTGCTCATGCGATTTTCCGAGCCGAGTGTCACAGCCATATTTTTTACTGGCAACTTTTTCCTCTTGCTGGCATTTACTGGCAGGAGAAAGGTGCAATTTTTTACTGGCTGCCAGTAAAAATACTGACGGTTGGCAACACTGATAGAGACAGACATCCCAACCTGCAAAAACTCATTTCAGGGAGGTGGTAAACTCATTTCAGGGAGGTGGCACCCATGGGAAAATATTTTTTAAATCGCCTTTTTTATATTTTTCCACAGTGCTTCTGGGGAAGGGGGTGGGTGGTATGTGGCAGTGGACGGTGTCGGTAGTTTTTTTTTTTTTTTTTATAATTTATTTTTTTACAACTTAATTTGTTTCTTAATATTTTTTTTTCCCACAATGCTTTTTTGGGGGTGGGGGTTGGGGCAGTGGACAATGTTGGTAGGGCAGGGGAGAGTGGTGTCAGTAGTTTTATATTAACATTTTTTACACTTCTTTTTTTTTTTTTTTTTTTTTTTTGGGGGGCTTTGGTGAGATGTCAGCATATACACTGCTCTGAATTAAAGTAAAAAACATAACAAATAAACCAACAGTGTGTGTGTGTGTGTGTGTGTGTGTGTGTGTGTGTGTGTGTGTGTATATATATATATATATATATATATATATATATATATAATATGTAGCGGCCTCACCCTCTCTTCTTCTCAGGGGTATCTTGAAGGGGAGAGCGAGGTGCGCCACGGCCCATGTCCTCTAGATTACAGCATGTAGAGGTGAAGGCCAGCACCAGATTACCTTCGGGCTGTGTATACGCTCAGAGCCAAGTCTTTTCTGCTGATAACCCCCCTTTGCTCCCAGTAAATGGAGTACCACACACTGAAAAGGTCCAACACTTATTTATTCCATAACGGCAAACAAATAGTCCTTTGCGAGCAGACAGTTTGAGACCCATAGAACAGTTCAGTATTGGTGGGGAGTAGGTCAAGGCACAATCCTCAAAGAAACTAAACCGTTGAGGTTTCACCAACGGTTGCTAAGCACAGTGGCTGTAAAACATACTTTTTGGCTTCAGAGTCTCTTTCAGCGACTCTAATGAACAGGAACTGGAGTTACCTTCGCTACGTTGCAGCCCCTGTCAGGGGGAAGACATCCCTCCAAGAGTTACCAGAGGCCCCGCCGTCACCGGATTAATGCTGTACCGGACTATTCGGAAGGGTTACACTCCCCGGCCTCCTCACCTCAGATACGGGTCCCAACACCTTAGGGCCCCTCGGACTCCTCCACCCTCGCGGAACCCAGTCGAAGTTACTGGGCCCCAGGCCTTGGCCATAGTACCTCACCCCAGGCTTAAGGTGCCTGGGATGGACTCCATCTCTCACTCCGGCCAGGTCAAGGGCACCTGGGCCCGGAACTCCGGAACGTCAGTGTGACAGGGGTCACTTTGGGCACAGGGTGAATGAGAACCCCACTATGATCTGTGCTAATCAGATTCAATGCTGTATATACATTGTATATATTGGGTGTTGGCTGTTGTGTAATATTTGCTGTGATGGGGTGTGATTGAATTCTATTGTCTATTGTGGCTTGTGGTAATTAAGTCTGCTACTGTGGTGATGTGGATTGGAGCTTGGTAGACTGCCTGGCTGCCTATTATGGGATGTTTAAGTGTCTTTCTGTGAGGAGGGGGGGGGGAATCACCCCTCCTGCTAAGACTGTTTACTGAAAGAGAAGTTTGAACACACCTGACCTGTATGACCATTGTCATTGGACAGTTTAACCCGCCCTGTTCCCCAAGGATGGGAGGGAAGTGTTTTGGAAGACAAATGTGTTACCATGTGCTTGTAATAAAGTCGGTCCAGTTGGAAACTTCATACAGAGTGTTTGTCTCGTATGTTTGGAAGGATTGATCCTATGGGAAGCGGTCGCCTGACTGTGGAGGATCGGCAGTGGATCTGTGTCCAGAGAGGGAATATCCTAAACGGCGTTAACCCCTTTCATACTTGGAGTGCCGTTACAGTCAGCACCCAGGCTGAAGGTGCCTGGGCGCGGCCGCCTCCTCCGACTCTGAACCCCATGGTAAGGGCGTCCGCCCCCTCTTATCCCCTCTCCCTTTGCGTCACAGCGGGTTCCCCGCCCCGCTGTACCAGCGCCAGGAAAGGACAAAAAGGGAGCAGTCTTGCGGTGCGGGTCCAACTCCGGCCCAGGGCGACAACGCCACCTGCAGGCCGCAGGGAACCTTGCACCACCAGAGTCCTCCAAGAACCACAAAAGGGATTCTCAGACTCCTTAACAATTAGTGCATCCGGATTGAATAACCCAGATGCTCCCCCCCAAATTTAAATGCCCGCTACACACATATATATATATATATATACTGTGAGGGGGTTAGCTCGGCAGCGGGTGTGTGTGTCCCCCGGGATGGGCTCCCCACACAAAAACAGGCCCAGCAAACGGAGGTTGTGGTTTTCAAAATCAAAAAGGTGCGGTTTATTTTCTATTTACAGTGACAAAACACAGCAAAGCAAAAGAAACATAAACAAAATAAATCCTGGTTTTAAATGTCCAAGCAAATAGCCACACAGGCTTTGTCTCACCGCACAGGGGTTCACTCTCCCTAGACAGTCCACACAGGTCTGGGTCCAGGCATGAGCTAACACCTAATGAATCTGGGAGTTTTTATAGAGGCCTAAATGAGCTGACAAGCTTCAGCTGGTCTCATCAACTCCCTGTCTGCACGACGCCCAGCACTCTCCCTAGAGGTATGAGTCATCCATGAGCCCACTAACCTCAGCTGGGCTTATACAACTCTCCACCTAGTTGTATAAGTCGGCGTAAAGCCTGAATCTGGGCGAAATATATCTACCCCCCTGGATGCAACCAGGTGACTTTACCTTCCTGCTGTCACATACCCCCCCCTCTTGTTTTAACCTTGGGGTTGGAACACCAGCAATCAGGCATTCATGTACTCGAGACAAAGCATCCACATTCCCCATTTGAACGCCAGGGCGATGCTTTACTGTGAAGTTGAATTCCTGGAGGGCCAGGAACCACCTATTCACTCTTCTATTTGTTTCCTTGTTTTGAGCCATCCACTTTAACGGAGCGTGATCCGTAACCATGTCAAAGTGCCTACCTAGCAGGTAGTACCGAAGGGAATCTAGAGCCCACTTCACCGCTAAACACTCCTTTTCAACGGTGGCGTAATTTACCTCATGGGACTTCAACTTCCTGCTGAGGTAAATGACTGGGTGCTCTTCCCCGTTCCAGACCTGGGACAATACTGCTCCTAACCCCACATCTGACGCATCACTTTGTACGACAAAGTCTTTAGAGAAGTCGGGTGAGTACAACACTGGCTGGCTACATAAGGCTTGTTTCAAGAATTGGAATGCTGCCTCAGCCTCGGGGGTCCATTTAATCATGACCGACCCTTTCCCCTTCGTCAGGTTGGTTAGGGGCACAGCCTTAGAAGCAAAGTGGGGAATGAATCGCCGATAATACCCAGCGATTCCCAGAAAGGCTCGTACCTGCTTCTTGCTGTTGGGACGTGGCCAACTCTGGATGGCCTCGACTTTGTTGAGTTGGGGTTTTATTACTCCCCTCCCAATGGTGTACCCAAGATATTTGGCCTCCTCCTGCCCAATGGTACACTTCTTGGGGTTAGCCGTAAACCCCGCTTCCCGAACAGAGTCCAGGACTGCTTGCACTTTTGGCAGATGTGAGGCCCAATCTGTGCTATGGACAATTACGTCATCCAGGTAAGCCGCAGCATACTTCCGATGGGGCCTCAGCATCTGGTCCATTTTCCGCTGGAATGTGGCCGGCGCATTCTGTAACCCGAACGGCATTCTTTTATATTGGAACGCCCCGTCTGGGGTTACAAATGCGGTTTTCTCTTTGGCCGACTTGGCCAGGGGGATTTGCCAATACCCTTTTGTGAGGTCAAGAGTCGTCATGTATCGGGCTGTTCCCAGCCGGTCGATCAACTCATCTATACGTGGCATGGGGTAGGTGTCAAATTTTGTAACTTTGTTCAACTGACGAAAATCGTTACAAAATCGCCAGCTCCCATCCGGTTTAGGCACCAACACAATGGGACTAGACCAATCACTTTGGGACTCCTCTATCACCCCTAAGTTCAGCATTTTCTGTACTTCCTCCCGTATTGCCTCCCGTCGGGCCTCTGGGATCCAATAGGGTTTTAACTTCACCCTTTCACCGGGCGGGGTAATGATGTCATGCTCTACCCCAGATGTTTGTCCCGGCAGCTCAGAGAATACCTCCTTGTTGCGAAGCACAAACTCCTTAACCTCCTGTTGTTGGGGTTGTGACAAGGTGGCTGCTATTCCAACCTCAGGAATCACGCAACCAGTTTGAGCTGGTGACCAAGTGTCTGCGACTAGGGACTCTCTATCCCTCCAGGCTTTCAACAGATTAACGTGATAGATCTGTTCGGGCTTTCGCCTTCCTGGTTGTCTGACCTTGTAATTCACTTCGCTCACTTTTTCCATTATCTCATAGGGGCCTTGCCATTTGGCAAGGAATTTACTTTCAACCGTAGGGACAAGTACCAGTATCCTATCCCCCGGGGAAAAGGTACGGGTCTTGGCTCCACGGTTGTACACTCTCTGCTGTGCTAACTGCGCTTGGGCCAAATGTTCCTTCACGATGGGCATTACCTGTGCAATTCGGTCTTGCATCAGGGCGACATGCTCAATCACACTCCTGTGGGGAGAACTCTCACTTTCCCAAGTTTCCTTGGCAATATCCAACAGCCCTCTTGGGTGTCTCCCATACAGTAACTCAAAGGGGGAGAATCCCGTAGAGGATTGGGGCACCTCCCTAATAGCAAACATCAAATAAGGAAGTAGACAGTCCCAATCCTTTCCGTCTCTATCCACCACTTTCTTCAACATTTGTTTTAGGGTTTTGTTGAATCTTTCAACCAGCCCATCGGTTTGGGGGTGATACACAGATGTACGCAATTGCGTCACTTTGAACAATTTACACAGCTCTTTCATAACCCGGGACATAAAGGGTGTACCTTGGTCCGTAAGCAGTTCTTTACAAATACCCACCCGGCTAAAAACAAGAGATAGCTCTTTGGCTATGGTTTTGGCCGAGGTATTTCTGAGAGGGATCGCTTCTGGATAACGGGTGGCATAGTCCATTATAACCAATATGTACTGGTGCCTGCCCCCTAGCGGACTTGATTATAGGACCTACCAAATCCATTGCGATTCTCTCAAACGGGACCTCAATGATGGGTAGAGGGACCAGCGGGCTACGGAAATGTGGCATCGGGGCCGACCTCTGACACACAGGGCAGGAGGAACAATAATTTTCTATGTCCTTCATCACCCCAGGCCAATAGAATCTCTGTAATACCCTCTCTCGGGTTTTCTCTGTCCCCAGATGACCTCCAAGAATGTGCCCATGGGCCAACTCCAACACCAACTTCCTGTAAGGTTTGGGCACCACAAGCTGCTCAACGGTTTCTTCTGCCCTTTTTGCCACCCGATACAGTAGGTCCTTCTCTACGCTGAAGTATGGGTAAGTGCAGGTATTATCTGGGTTCACTAACTCGCCATCTATTTCCACTACGTTTTCCCGTGCCTTTATTAGGGCGGGGTCTTTTAACTGTTCTGTGGCAAAATTTTCCCTGTGAACCTCCAGATCAGAAAACTCCACAGACGGTAGGTTTTCGTCTGAGGAGGTGGGCTCCTCTCCAGTTTCTTGAGTCTCCCCTGCCAATACTGACAAGGGAAATTCTGGAGAGTCCTCACCACTCTCAGAGGAGTTCTGGCTATCACATTCCTGGTACATAGGGGCACCAGTGGGGGGCTCAGGATCATCCCACAGTTCCCAGAACTTCGGAAAATCCCTTCCCACAATGGCATCATGCGGTAATTGAGATACTAACCCCACTGGATGAGAGAGGGTACCTTTGGAGGTCTCGAAACACACTGTAGTCACTGGATACTCTCGGGTGTCCCCATGCACACAAATAACAGCTACCTTGCTATTCCCAGAGACCTCTGTTTTAACTAATTCAGCCTTTATCAGGGTCACAAGGCTACCTGAATCCAGCAATACCACAACATTTCTACCATTAACACACATTTTGCATAAATGTTTCTCAGTTCCTCGAATGGCAGTGCATGCGACTGTCGCACACAGCGACTGACGTCTGCCCGTCAGAAAGTCACACTGCATGGGTTCCTCCACAACCGGGCAATTGGCTGCAATATGTCCCGCTTGCCGGCAGCGGTAGCAAACGATCCTTCTTGCCGCCTCTTGAGCCGCTGATTTCCCAGGCTGTTCTCGCCAAACTTGGGGTAGAGCTCCCACCCTCTCACTCTCTCCACCCTCACCCCTTGGAATCCTCTTATCCGCCCCTGGGGATGGTCTGGTCTTAGGGTGGAAAGTCCGAGTGTCTCTGGAAGAGGCCGTCAGGTTCTCTGTAGCCAAGTATTTCTCCACACGATCCACAAGACCATCGGCCGTCTCTGGGTCTCCATGGCTTACCCACTTTTGGATGGCAGTAGGAAGAGCTCTCAAAAACCGATCCATTACAACACGTTCCACAATCTTTGGTGCGGACAAAGTCTCTGGCTGTAGCCACTTTCTGCTCAGGTGAATGAGATCATACATTTGAGACCTGGGGGGTTTTCCAAGCTGGAAAGTCCAGTTATGCACACGCTGAGCCCGGACAGCCTGGGTGACACCCAGCCTTGCCAAAATTTCAGCTTTTAGCATCACATAGTCTTTTGCTTGGTTAGGCTCTAGGTCATAGTAAGCTTTCTGCGATTCACCAGTTAACAGAGGAGCCACCAGTCCAGCCCACTGCTCCTCAGGCCACTTTTCTCTTTCAGCGGTCCTTTCAAATGTGGTCAAAAATACCTCTGGATCATCCTCTCCAGTCATTTTTGTCAATAAACGACTCACCCCAAAGGACGCGGTATTAGTGGGACGGCTTTCCTCACTGGTCTGCGGACGTTGCTGCATTACTGCTTCCATTTGTTGTAGTCTCTGCTCTTGCTTCTGTAACAGGTCTATGAAGCGGGCCTCAGATTGCTGCTGGGCTTGTTGCTGAGCTTCCAGACTCTGTTGGTGAGCTTGCTGCTGGGCTGCAAGGCTCTGTTGATGAGCTTGCTGCTGGGCTGCAAGGCTCCTTTGCAAACCTGCATTTGTCTGCTGTTGATTGGCATTTGCTAGAGCCAGCTGTTTCAGTATCTCCTCCATGCTGGCTTAAAAAAAACTGCCACTGGTTCTCCACCAACTGTGAGGGGGTTAGCTCGGCAGCGGGTGTGTGTGTGTCCCCCGGGATGGGCTCCCCACACAAAAACAGGCCCAGCAAACGGAGGTTGTGGTTTTCAAAATCAAAAAGGTGCGGTTTATTTTCTATTTACAGTGACAAAACACAGCAAAGCAAAAGAAACATAAACAAAATAAATCCTGGTTTTAAATGTCCAAGCAAATAGCCACACAGGCTTTGTCTCACCGCACAGGGGTTCACTCTCCCTAGACAGTCCACACAGGTCTGGGTCCAGGCATGAGCTAACACCTAATGAATCTGGGAGTTTTTATAGAGGCCTAAATGAGCTGACAAGCTTCAGCTGGTCTCATCAACTCCCTGTCTGCACGACGCCCAGCACTCTCCCTAGAGGTATGAGTCATCCATGAGCCCACTAACCTCAGCTGGGCTTATACAACTCTCCACCTAGTT
The DNA here is from genome assembly GCA_029206835.1 of Rana muscosa. Lineage (NCBI taxonomy): Eukaryota > Metazoa > Chordata > Amphibia > Anura > Ranidae > Rana > Rana muscosa. The sequence goes on from CM055126.1 coordinate 97,137,528, forward strand.
GTATAAGTCGGCGTAAAGCCTGAATCTGGGCGAAATATATCTACCCCCCTGGATGCAACCAGGTGACTTTACCTTCCTGCTGTCACAATATATATATATATATATATATATATATATATATTGTTGTGCTTATCAAGGAACAGTTTTCCCGCACAATATTAATTATTGAGTAATTTTTAACGAAGATATTTTTGAATACAAGTCAATCTATATGATACAGTCTATAATATGAAACTTATTCACGGAGACGTGCAATCATACAAAATAGCTACATTTATTGGTTGACAAAAAGCAAATATTTACATGAAATTAAAATTCCAATTGTGTTACATGAACGACTTGAAAATCAATAGCAGTACCCGCAAAATGGGCATGCAGTCCCTTTGACATAATGCTGTCATGATAAATTCTCAATAGGTTCAACAACCTTGTATAATTGACAATGAAACAGAATGTCTGTATTTCACACATCTAACCGTTACTATACTGCAGGTAAGTAAGTGGTTAACAATGTGAAATAAATTGGACGTTTGTTCTGTCACTAAGATTGGAACTATGCAAAAAGAAAATATACTGAAAAATGTAATCTTTACAAAAAACATTTCTACCAGTTGTTGGTTAATGAGAATAAATCATAATTGCAGAATTTCCATACTTCAATATTTTTGAGAACAACAATGAATTTAAAATTAAATCAAAAATAACATAATTACCCTTCCAACATGTCTATTTCCTACTGGCAAGTGACCAGAGTTAACATGGCTGTCGTGGCTTTCAGGTATCGGGTGTCTAAGAATCTTCATGAGTGTAAAAATATGTCTTCATGCATGGTGCATGTGTGTCAGTCTGTCTGAGAGTGTGAATCTCCTAGTGTGCCCCTCAGGGTGGGTCCCTGAGTGTGTGTGTTTGTCTCCTTCCATCTAATTTTTCTTCCCTTAAATATTGTCTCTGGACAATAAGATTATACAAATTATACTACGTTTTGCCCAAGGGACGTGTGTCTTCAACTCATTGGTGGCTGCAGATATGGGAGTTACTGTCCAAAAGTGTCTGGTTTCTATAGGTTGACAACTTAACCACTTAACGACCGCTCACTGTACATATACGTTGGCAAAGTGGCACGGACAGGCACAATCACGTACCTGTACGTGACTGCCTTCGTATACATGGAGCGGTCGGTGATTCCCGATCAAGTTGTCTGCGTTGATGAGTCCCTGATTACATTTTCTGGCCGCTTGTCTTTCAAACAGTACCTTCCCAGCAAGCGTGCCAGATACGGGGTCAAGCTCTATAAGTTCTGTGACAGGGCAACAGGCTATGTATGGAGCTTTAGGGTTTATGAGGGAAAAGATAGTCAGGTTGAGCCGGTCAACTGCCCGGATTACATAGGGAGCGCTGGCAAGATAGTGTGGAACTTGGTGTCACCCTTATTCGGAAAGGGGTACCACTTGTATGTGGACAATTATTACACGAGCGTGCTACTTTTTAGTCACTTGTTTGATCATCAGATTGGAGCATGTGGCACCATGCGACCTAATCGCTGGGGCTTTCTCCAGGGGCTTGTAGATTCCCGTCTTAGGCTGGGGGAGAGAGCCTGCTTGAAGTGTAATAATTTGCTCGCTGTGAAGTGGAGGGATAATAAGAATGTTTTTGTTCTGTCCTCCCTTCATGCAGACACGACAGTCCAAATTCGTACGGCGACTGGTGTTTTGGAGAAACCCCTCTGTGTCCACGAATATAACCAAAATATGGGAGGGGTGGACCTCAACGACAAGAAGTTGGCGCCGTATCTAATTGCCCGTAAGGCGAGACGCTGGTACAAAAAAGTGTCTCTATCCTTATTTCAATTGGCTTTGCTGAATGCTCATGTGCTATACAGAGCTTCAAGCGGGACTTTATCGCTCCTAAAATTCCAGGATGAGATGGTCACAGAACTGTATCCAGGTGGTTCTGCACCTCACCATCCCCTACCAAATGCAGTAAGCCGGCTGCATGAGAGGCATTATCCGTATGTCCTCGAGAGTACCCCTACCCAACGTGCCCCCCAAAAAAGATGTCGTGTCTGTAGCAAGCGCGGATTTAGGCGTGACACCCATTATTTTTGTCCACTCTGTCCTGACAATCCTGGTCTGTGCATTGGTAAATGTTTTGAACGCTACCACACAAAAGTGAAGTTTTAGCGTAGGGTACAGCATTGCACAGACTAGGACACACTTACACAGGGTCTCCCAAGATGCCATCACCTTTTGAGAGACCCGAACCGTTACAGTTGAGTAAAAAAAAAAGTGTAAAAAAAAACATAAAAAACAAAACACAAAAAAATATAAAATAAAAAAACCAAAAATAGTTGTCGTTTTATTGTTCTCTCGCTCTCGCTCTCTCTCTCTCTCTCTCTTTTCTCTCTATTGTTCTGCTCTTTTTTTACTGTATTCTATTCTGCAATGTTTTATCATGCTTGCTTTTCAGGTATGTAACTTTTTGTTTTCAGGTACGCCATTCAGTTGCAGCGCGGATTTATTTATCTTGACAGCAACAGCGTTTGCTCCCACGATACATAAAGCCGTGACTCCAACGCTGTAGGAGGTGATTTCACCACCACAGTAAAAAAAAAAGAACATATATGCCGAAGCATGGGGGCAGCAGGGGCGGAGGAGCGATTTTGCTCCTCATGCAGCATCCATACGGTCAAAATTCCGACGGAGGCTTGCCCGTGGAAAAGTCTGACCATATGTACGTGGCATAACCTTTTATGCCGCGTACATATGGTCGAAATTCTGACAGAGGCTTGCCCGTGGAAAAGTCAGACCGTGTGTACGCGGCATAACTTTTTTGCGGGAGGATGCCCCAATGCTTCGGCATATATAAATGGTGCATGTATGCCCATCATTAGAAGTGGGTGAATGAAGGGAGGTATTCTAATGGTGGGCATACCCACCGATCAATCTCTTTTTTTCATTCAGCCAACAGGCTGCATGAAAAAAAAGATTACAATACATGTTCAACAAGGACCAGCAACGTACTGGTATGTTGCTGGACTTTGAATGGTTATACCAGAATGATGCCTGCGGGTTTAGGTATCATCTTGGTATCATTCTTTTCAGCCAGCGGTCGGCTTTCATGTAAAAGCAATTATGGTGGCTAATTAGCCTCTAGACTGCTTTTACAAGCAGTGGGAGGGAATGTCCCCCCCCCGGATATAAACAGCGCCATTGGGAAAGCATTTTATCACACCGATCTTGGTGTGGTCAGATGCTTTGAGGGCAGAGGAAAGATCTAGGGTCTAACCCCCCAATTTAAAAAAAAAAAAAGAGTACATGCCACTACCTATTGCTATCATAGGGGATATTTACATTCCCTGAAATAACAATAAAAATGGTAAAAAATAAATAAAAATGGAAGGAACAGTTTAAAAATAAAATAAAAAAAACCCAAAATAAATAATAAAAAATAAAAAAAATAAAAAAAAATAGCACCCCTGTCCCCCCCTGCTCTTGCGCAAAGGCGAACGCAAGCGTTGGTCTAGCGTCATATGCAAACAGCAATTGCACCATGCATGTGAGGTATCAACGCGAAGGTCAGATCAAGGGCAGTCATTTTAGCAGTTGACCTACTATGTAAATCTAATGTGGTAACCTGTAAAGGCTTTTAAAGGCTTTTAAAAATGTATGTAGTTTGTCGCCATTTGTGCGCAATTTTAAAGCATGTCGTGTTTGGTATCCATGTACTCGGCCTAAGATCCTCTTTTTTATTTCATCAAACATTTGGGCAATATAGTGTGTTTTAGTGCATTAAAATAAAAAAAAGTGTATTGTTTCCCCAAAAAATGTGTTTGAAAAATCGCTGCGCAAATACTGTGTGGAAAAAAAAATGCAACACCCACTATTTTAATCTGTAATATATAATGTTTGGGGGTTCAACGTAATTTTTTTGCAAAAGTAAAATATGTTTCTCTTTCGTCCATGGACCGACACAGCCTCTCTATTGACAAAGTGGGTATTATCCGTTAATTAGGAGTGACTAGGCAGAAAACTTGTAAAAAGTGTTGCATCACACCTTCTACAGTACCGCCCAGGGGGCGGACCCTCTGGGTATATCCCCTCAGTCTGCATCTCGCAGATCAGTTTTTTTCTGTCTAGCAAGGAGTAGGACATGGCTCCCTTCGGGCCCATTGGTCCGGGGGAAAAAGATATTTTTTTTGCTACATTTTTTGTTTCCTGCGATCTTCGATCAACTGCCGACTGGGTGACAGGCTGGATCCTCGATCCTTGTAGTCTCCCCAGTTCGGCCATCGAGTGTGTGCCGACCCTAGCTACGCGCTGGGTTTTCCACGACATGCCCGTCGCTCCACGGGTGGCCGGTGAGCCTACGCTCCAGGGCCTGCATCGGACCGTTCAGTTTCGGCTGACCTTACGGCCGAGTCGCAGCAGCCTGGCCGGTGAGCTTACGCTCCAAGGCTTGCATCGGACCGCTCAGCTTCGGCTGACCTTACGGCCGAGTCGCAGCAGCCTGTCCGGTGAGCGTCACGCTCCAGGGCATACATATGATCGTCCCTTTTGGGTCCAATCACAGCATGCCTGGCCAACAGTCACCTTCTGTGCGCGGACGATGATCTGTTTGGAATGTCTTCCAGCATAATACATGCAGGATAGGTAAGTAAACTCCCCTGCCTCGGCTGAGTGATTTGGCTGGACATTCCTGGAGAGACCAAGTAAGTGGTTGTGGCCCCTTTCTTCCCTCTCTCCCTGCCTTTTCCCTCCTCCCTGGGCTTCTAGCTAAAGGTTGCTGGGTGCTGGGGGTCACCTAAGGGGTTCCACTGGAGCGGGGCTGGCTGTAACTAACATTTAAAAGAAATGTAATTTCTGCTTACCTGTGTGTGCTTCCTCCTCCATGCTGTCGGCGGCCATTTTGTGGTGGTCCATGCCGGGTTCGGCCTCTAGTGACTGCCCGGCGGCCATCTTCCTGTGGTTTCAGCGCCATTTTCTTGTAGTCCACACCCACTGGCTTCTATCAACTGATCGGCGGCCATGTTTGTCCACCCTGTATGTAGATATTGCCGTTCGGCGGCCATCTTTTTGTGAGCTACGGCTGCTTGGCCTCTATCTTCGGCTCGGCGGCCATTTTCTTAGAGCCCACATTATCTTCCATACAGACGTTTTTGGCGGCCATTTTGCGAGAGTCTCCGGCCTCTAGGGTGCATTACACTGGCACGAAAATTCACACAGGAAGTGCTGATAAAAGAAGCAGACTGACACAGCAGCAGTGGGACAGCATCACAGGCGCAGCACATGGCAGCATAGCAGTACCGGTCCAGGGTGGTGAGTCCTCTGGGTAACCCAGCATCTCTGCAGCGCAGGAGGGTGGCCTATTGATATCTTGCCTGGAGCCCTGTGGGTGTCAGCGTGTGGTCAGCATGACATCGGAGCCAGATGTCTTCTCCCCTAAAGCACCAGATTTAGCAGCTGGTGCCCCTGAGGTGTCTATGAACACTATGTCGGCAATCCTAGAGGCGGTTGCTGCCAGGGTGGAAGCAGCACACGGGAATACAGGGGGTAGTAAACGCCCCCGTCCCCTGCAATCTTACGGGGATAATTCTGATGCAGAACCAGATCCAGCTACGGCTCATGGCCCAGATTCGGACGCATCAGAGACTGCAGACCGTGACCGGACAGTGAGGATGACTCCAAGTCCAGGTCAGTACGCGAGACGGCTTTGGTATCTGACCTTATTACTGCAGTGCGGGATACGCTAAAGTTGGAAAATACTGCAGAAGCAGCAGAAACTCCAGTCCCCTTTGGGTTTCGTAAACCTGCCCGCACTGCTAAGGTGTTCCCTTGTGTGTCTTATTTTGACAAACTCTTATACAAGTAATGGGAGAACCCACTGAGGGTCTTTACAGCCCCAAAGAGGTTTGCGGTACGGTACCCCTTTGAGGAGAGTTTTCTGAAGAAATGGACCTCTCCCCCTATAGTGGACCCTCCGGTGTCCAGACTTAATAGAGCCACCACTATTCCAGTAGAAGGGGCTCCTGTTTTCAAGGACCCTGTGGATAAGAAGGCTGAAGCACTCGCTACCTATATTCAGTGGTAGGCTCAGCAGTACGCCCGGCATTGGCGGGGGCCCTAGTGTCTCAGACACTTACTGAATGGGCAAAATTGCTACTGCAGGGGTTAAAGGAGCGAGATGCTCCTCCTAATGAGATAACTTTGGCCGACCAGTTGGTCCAGGGCCTTAAGTTTGTCTGCGAGTCAGACATGGATACTATTCCCCTGCTGTCAAAAGCTTTGGTTTATGCAGTAGCAATACGCCGCCTGATCTGGCTAAAGGCCTGGTCTGCGGACCAGACTTCCAAGAAAGCCCTACTGGATCTGCCTTTAAAGGGCGATAGACTTTTTGGGGCTTCTCTGGATGACATCATCAAGGATGCCACAGGAGGTAAAAGCACTTTGCTTCCCCAAACTAGCAAGGGTAGGGGGCCACGCCAAGGGCAAGGGCCCTCCTTTACTGCACGCAGGCGTTTTTTCCGTCCCCCTAGGGTGACAGGGAAAAGACCCAAGGCTGACAAGACAAAAGCGTCCTTGGACCCGCAAACCCAACAAGCCTGCGGACAAATCTGCGTCCGCATGAAGGTCCGCCCCCACCCAGCTCTCGGGTGGTGGGACGTCTTCGCAAATTCGCGACTCAGTGGACAGCTCTAGTCTCCGACATGTGGGTTTGTGAAGTAATCTCCTCAGGCTACAAGATAGAATTTCTCTCTTGTCCACCGGACAGGTTCATCACCTCCAATATCCAGCTACTACCGACCCGTCGGGAAGCCCTGTATGGGGCGGTCCAGGGTCTACTGGAACGCGGGGTAGTTATTCCAGTTCCAGAACAGGAACGAAGTCAGGGTTTTTACTCAAATCTGTTCATTGTGCTGAAGAAGGAGGGGGTTCGTCCAATCTTGGATCTCAGAGCCCTCAATTGCTTTGTGAAAGTACAAAGATTTCGGATGGAGTCGGTTCGATCTGTAGTCATGGCTCTCCATCCGGGGGACTTTCTGGCATCCTTGGACATCAAGGACGCATACCTGCATGTCCCCATATACTCCAGACACCAGAGGTTTCTGCGATTTGCTATCGGGAAGAACCACTACCAGTTTGTGGCCCTCCCGTTTGGCCTTGCCTCAGCACCCAGGACGTTCACTAAGGTGCTCGCTCCAATTCTGGCACTTCTAAGACAGCGGGGTATCGCTATCCTGGGCTACTTGGACGACCTTCTACTGAAGGCCCCTTCAAGCTCAGAATTAGAGGTAAGCGTGTCTATTACCTGTCAGCTTCTTCGAGACTGTGGTTGGATACTAAACACGCAAAAGTCAGTATTGGTGCCCACTCAATGCCTAGTGTACCTGGGGTTGATTCTGGATTCCTCAGAGGCAAAGGTATTCCTCCCTTTGGAGAAGTTACAGACCCTCCGGGCTGCAGTATGGCAGCTGACTTCCAGGAATTGGTCGTCACTCCGTTTTTGCATGCGAGTGTTGGGCCTCATGGTAGCCTCCTTCGAGGCGGTCCCATATGCTCAGTACCACACTTGAGTGTTACAGAAGGAAGTTCTGTCCAGATGGAACGGATGCCCTTCATCTCTGGATTATCAAATCCGAGTGAGCCACCTAGTCAGGAGATCCCTGGTATGGTGGCTGACAGCACTGGCTCTAATGGCCGGGAGGTAATTTCTTCCGGTTTACTGGATAGTGATCACGACGGACGCCAGCCTTACAGGTTGGGGGGAGTCTGGGGTGTTCAGTCAGCGCAAGGTCGCTGGACCCCAGAGGAAGCCCTCCTGCCGATCAATGTCCTGGAAATCCGGGCGATCGGGCTGTGCCTCTTCAAATGGTCTCAGAGACTGCAAGGGCGTCCAGTCAGGATCCAGTCAGACAACGCCACAGCAGTGGCATATGTCAATCATCAAGGAGGAACAAGAAGCTCAGCTGCAGCATCGGAGGTCGCTCGCATTCCTGAAGTGGGCAGAGAGGAGCATACCGGCACTGTCGGCCGTGTACATTCCGGGTGTGGAAAACTGGCAGGCGGACTACCTGAGCCGCCAGATGCTGGACCAGGGAGAATGGTCCTTACACCTGGAGGTGTTCCAACTCCTCTGCCAAAGATGGGGCACACCAGACGTAGATCTTCTGGCTTCCTGACTCAATCGGAAGGTATTGAGGTTTGTGGCCCGGTCAAGAGATCCATGGGCAGACGCAACGGACGCGTTGGTGGCATCGTGGGGTCAGTATCGGCTAATCTATGCCTTCCCTCCCTTAAGGCTTCTTCCTCTTCTGCTCCGCAGAGTGGAGGCATAGGGAATTCCAATGATCCTAATCGCTCCAGATTGGCCTCAGCGTCCTTGGTACGCCGATCTAGTACGTCTGGTAGCAGACGTCTCCTGGCGCCTTCCACTACGGAAGGACCTGCTATCGCAAGGTCCCATACTCCATCCTGCTTTACAGTTACTGGCTTTAACGGCATGGCTGTTGAGAACCAGGTACTGAGAGACCGGGGCCTTTCAGATTCAGTAATCTCTACTATGAGAAGTGCTCGGAAACCGTCCTCTAGGAAGGTTTGTCACCGCACTTGGAAGGCCTACATCTCCATGTGTGAGGAAATGAAATGGCATCCGCGTACTTATTTGGTTTCCAGAATCCTGCTGTTTTTACAGCATGGGGTGGACCAAAGGCTTGCCTTAAGTACGATTAAGGGACAGATATTTGCCCTGGCTGTCTTTTTTCAGCGACCCCTGGCGACTCACTCTCTCGTGAGTACATTTGTGCAGGGGGTTCGACATGTGGCCCCTCCGGTCCGTCCCCCACTACCTCCATGGGACTTGAACCCGGTCCTCTCGGTGCTTCAGAAGGCACCGTTTGAGAATATTAGAGATATTCCCCTGTTGACACTTTCTCAGAAGGTGGTCTTTCTGGTGGCTGTTGCGTCAGTTAGACGAGTCCCTGAGCTGGCAGCCTTGTCCTGCAAGGCTCCCTATTTGATTTTCCACAAGGATAAGGTGGTGCTGCGGCCGCAGCCTTCCTTTCTTCTGAAGGTTGTTTCGGCTTTTCATCTCAACGAAGACATTGTACTTCCATCCTTGTGTCCTCACCCGTCGAATCCTAAGGAGTCGGCGTTGCATTCCTCGGACGTTTTCCGAGCTTTGAGAGTATACCTATCTGCTACTTCCCTGTTCCGGAAGTCCGACTCACTGTTTGTTTCGGTGGCTGGTCCCAAGAAGGGCCAAGCAGTCTCGTCGGCCACCATCTCTAGGTGGATCCGACAGATAGTAATCCAGCCTTAAAGGGTCAAGCGCCCCCCTTTCCGGTCATGGCGCATTCAACCAGGGCAATAGGTGCCTCTTGGGCTTTCCGACATCAAGCGTCTGTTTCCCAATTATGTAAAGTGGCGACTTGGTCGTCCGCTCACACTTTCACAAAATTCTACGAAGTTCGGCCGCAAGGTTTTGCAAGCCGCTGTTTAGAATTGCAACTCCTCCGTTGGAGGAGTGCTGTTGTGTGTTTGGGGTGAATTTTTTTTTATGCTGTTACCACCCCTCGTTTTTTCTCTGACACTGCTTTTGGGATGTCCCACTTGGTCAATAGAGAGGCTGTGTCGGTCCATGGACGAAAGAGTAAATAGGATTTTTTACTCCACCGGAAAATCCTTTCCTCTGAGTCCATGGACCGACACAGCACCCACCCCTTCTTTTAAGTTTGTACTGCTTTTTGACAAACTGATCTGCGAGATGCAGACTGAGGGGATATACCCAGAGGGTCCGCCCCCTGGGCGGTACTGTAGAAGGTGTGATGCAACACTTTTTACAAGTTTTCTGCCTAGTCACTTCTAATTAACGGATAATACCCACTTTGTCACTAGAGAGGCTGTGTCGGTCCATGGACTCAGAGAAAAGGATTTTACGGTGAGTAAAAAATCCTATTTTTCATGTAAACAAAAAGTGTCAGAAAGGGCTTTGTCTTCAAGTGGTTAGAAGAGTGGATGATGTGTGACATAAGCTTCCTAATGTTGTGCATAAAATGCCAGGACAGTTCAAAACCCCCCCCCCCCAATCGACCCCATTTTGGAAAGTAGATACCCCAAGCTATTTGCTGAGAGGCATCTTGAGCCCATTGAATATATATATTTTTTTTGTCCCAAGTGATTGAATAATGACAAAAAAAAAATGTACAAAAAGTTTTCACTAAATGATATATTGCTCAAACATGCCATGGTTATATGTGGAATTGCACCCCAAAATACATTCTGTTGCTTCTCCTGAGTACGGGGATACCAAATGTGTGGGACTTTTCGGGAGCCTAGCTGCGTACAGGACCCCGAAAACCAAGCACCGTCTTCAGGCTTTCTAAGGGTGTAAATTTTTGATTTCACTCCTCACTGCCTATCACAGTTTCGGAGGCCATGGAATGCCCAGATGGCACAAAACCCCCCCAAATAGGGTGACCACATTTCCAAACTACCATTCAGGGACACCCTCCCTTCCCAAAAATCTGCTTGTGCTGTAACGAATCACAGCACAGTGATTGGACACATGAGGCGGGATTTATAATTTCTCCAATCACAAGCAGCGGGTGGGGATTGTGCTCCTCCAGGCATTTTGGGCCAGGACAAGTTCTGTCAGTGAGTAAAACGGTGATGTGGAGGCATTTTTTGGGGGCATCAGATTGGCCCAGGGGGTGGCTGTGTCAGTTTCATTCCGGGACACTGTATTGTCCTGGAATGAAGGTGCCCGGGACAGACCTGCAAAATGCTGGACATTCCCGGTCAATCCGGGACACGTGGTCACCCTACCCCCAAATGACCCCATTTTGGAAAGTAGACACCCCAAGCTATTTGCTGAGAGGTATGGTGAGTATTTTGCAGATCTCGCTTTTTGTCACAAAGTTTTGAAAATTGAAAAAAAAAAAAAAATTATTTTCTTTCTTCATTTTCAAAAACAAATGAGAGCTGTAAAATACTCACCATGCCTCTCAGCAAATAGCTTGGGGTGTCTACTTTCCAAAATGGGGTAATTTGGAGGGGGGTTTGTGCTATTTTGGCATTTTATGGCCTTCGAAACTGTGATGGGTAGTGAGGAGTGAAATCAAAAATTTGTGCCCTTAGAAATCCTGATGGCGGTGCTTGGTTTTCGGGGTGCCGTACGTGGCTAGGCTCCTAAAAAGTCCCACACATGTGGTATCCCCGTACTCATGAGAAACAGCAGAATGTATTTTGGGGTGTAATTTCACATATGCCCATGGTATGTGTGAGCAATTTATCATTTAGTGACAACTTTGTGCAAAAACAAAAAAGTTTGTTATATTCATGCAACTTGTGGCGAAATATAAAATATTACATGGACTCAACATGCCTCTCAGTAAATAGCTTGGGGTATCTAATTTCAAAAATGTGGTCATTTGCGTGGGTTTTGTGCTATTTTGGCATTTTATGGCCTTCGAAACTGTGATAGGTAGTGAGGAGTGAAATCAAAAATTTGCGCCCTTAGAAATCTTGAAGGCGGTGCTTGGTTTTCGGGGTCCCGTACACGGCTAGGCTCTCAAAAAGTCCCACACATGTGGTATCCCCATACTCAGGAGAAGCAGCAAAATGTATTTTGGGGTGCAATTCCACATATATATTGCTCACACATGCCATTGTTATAATTTAGTGACAACTTTTTGTAATTTTTTATTTTTTTTGTCATTATTCAATCACTTGGGACAAAAAAAATATTCAATGGGCTCAACATGCCTCTCAGAAAATAGCTTGGGGTGTATACTTTCCAAAATGGGGTCATTTGGGGGGGTTTTGTACTGCCCTGCCATTTTAGCACCTCAAGAAATGAGATAGGCAGTCATAAATTAAAAGCGGTGTAAATTCCAGAAAATGTACCCTAGTTTGTAGACGCTATAACTTTTGCGCAAACCAATAAATATACGCTTATTGATTTTTTTTTTACTAAAGACATGTGGCTAAATACATTTTGGCCTAAATGTATGAATAAATTTAGTTTATTCGATTTTTCTTATAACAAAAAATAGAAAATATGTTTTTTCAAAATTTTCGGTATTTTCCGCTTATATCACAAAAAATAAAAATTGCAGAGGCAATCAAATACCATTAAAAGAAAGCTCTATTTGTGGTAAGAAAAGGACGCAAATTTTGTTTGGGTACAACATTGCATGTCCGCACAATTTCCAGTTAAAGCAGCGCAGTGCCAAATTGTGAAATCACCTCTGGTCATTATGGTCCGTATTGGTCCGGTCCTTAAGTGGTTAATGATTAACTGTTCTCTGGACTTTGGGATCCTAAAGTAATATCACTTCCAACCACCGGGGCATCAACTCTTTAAATACATTTATTCTATTTTCAGGATGTGTATAGTTTATATAATGTTGGGAAGACTATATATGGATATTTATCTTCTGGTAATCCGGTATACATAACATACTTCTAATATACTTTTTGATTCATTCACATAACATAATTTTTTTTATATTTCTGTCTAAGAATATATCTATAAGCTGGTTTTTCTAAACGGGGTACAGATTATATATCAAACAATATAACATTCGATATTTATCTATATATTTTGAATACGTGTTAATCTCTAAACGTAGGTTCCTTTTATATTCTTATAATCACAATTTGACGTTTTTCAAACTGATAATTAACACTTTAAAACACTTCTATTCATAAAATCAAACTGGTATCTATATTTATTTTTCTAACCAAAATTCCTAGGTCAACATATACTAAGATCATAATTTTCGCTATGACCTAAGATGTCATTTGATAATCTAAACATACCTTTTCATTTATTCCATACCTATATATATATATATATATATATATATATATATATATATATATATATATATATATAGTAAGGTCCCGCCGACATGCAGATATGAAGGCACAGCAAAGGAGCCCTTCAGATGGACACGGCAAGCCCAAAGAATTTTGATCGAATTTTGATCGTTCAAAGCAATTAATCGATTAATCGAGGAATTAATAGTTAATTTCCACAGCCCTAATATATATATATATATATATATATATCTGCCACACGCAAGGGCTGTTACACTTCCCTCTATCACTTCCCTCTATCAACCTGGGATTCTACAGCCATCTACTGGGAGTTGTGATAGTTCCCTTCACGGGACATCTACATGCCGACGGACTGATGTTAGCCCCTCCTCATCTGGATTCAGCAGTGGTATCGTTGTACACATTTTTATACCAGTATCATACTAAGCTACATGTTTTTATGACTGCTTTTGCTACCGTTAGGTATTCCTTGCACCATTTTTACAGTTTATGTAGCTACATCGATTTTATCTCCAGTGCAATATTTATTTTGTTACCTACTTGAAGACTATAAAAGTTTTAATGCTATTCCCATTGAGTGCTGCCTTTGTGTTTTTTGTATCCTGCTATCAATTTTTCCAGTGGTTGGTAGCTGCACTGGGAATCAGCCTGCAAGGAGATCAGCTAAAAGTAGTTGGATATCTATGTGCGTTATAATTAATCGAAATTAGTAGATTAATCGATTTAAAAAAAATCGATTAATCGAACACGAAAAATTTAATCAGTTACAGCCCTAATATATATATATATATATATATATATATATATATATATATATTACACAGGTATATAAGAAAAATTATACATGACTTGGTTAGTTTATGGTTTGTAAAAATGTATCCCGATTGGCAAAACTTCAACTATGTTACTACTATGTGTTAGGATGCACTATTAAGCAGCTCACAAAATGTATGGCAACAATGTAATATAACCTTTTTATATACCGTATTTTCTGGCGTATAAGACAACCTTTTACACCGGAATTACAGAGCCAAAAACCGGGGGTCGTCTTATACGCCGGGAGAAGCAGATGCCCAATTGATATCAGCCCGCCGGGTGCTCTGTAAAGCTGTATGTGATTTAGTATAGGCGCCACTCAGCCAATCCCGGCGGGCGATGCAATCTGCTGATGACTAGAGCCGGCTAAACCTGCTCGGATTGGAGTAACAACCACTGCCAATCCGAGCAGGCTACACTATGTAGCTTGCTCGGATTGGCAGAGGTTGTTACTCCAATCCGAGCGGGCTTAGCAGGCTCTGTAGTCATCAACAGAGTGCATCGCCCGCTGGGATTGGCTGGGCGGCGCATTTACTGAATTATATACAGCTTTACAGAGGACCAGCGTCTTTGTTTTTGAATGGCATTACCGCACAAGGGGGTCGTATTGCCGCGCAAGGGGGTCGTCTTATATGGTGAGTACAGCACAAAACCACAGTTTTAAACTGACTATTAGGGGGTCGTCTTATACGCCCAGCTGCCTTATACGCCGGCAAATACGGTATGTATATTATATAAATCGTAATGTTATTTCTAGTTCCAGTTTCAGTGGCTGTTAGTAATGGACTGGATTTTCCTTAAGACAAGATACCAGTCCAGCTGTATAAACAAATTCTCCTTATGGGCCCTTCTTGGTCAACATCATCCATTGTTTTAAAGACAGCTAGAATCAACATGGTGTGGTAGTGTGGTACCCCACCAGTGTACTGACCCAGAATGCTCAACTGGATGGGTTGAGGGGCTCATATATATATATATATATATATATATATATATATATATATATATATATAGTCCTATGTTGTAAGGAGGTGCTTTTCTCAGGAAAATGGTGGCGCCCGGCCGGAGACTCAACACAAGAAGAACGTTTGTTCTCTAGCATTTGAGAATTCTCCCATTAAAATCAATGCAATTTGGTCCATCACAAAATGGCCGCCAGCCGAAGCCCTAATTACAAGGAGATTGTTTAGTGTTGTAGGGGATGCTAGGAGTGGAAGCTGTTTGCAGAGACGTTTGCGGGGAGTGTCGGTCTTCACAGTTGTTTCCTGCTGCGCTGATCATTCCCGGGAGATTGGGAGGTGCTTGCGGGTGTGCGGCAGCCGCTGCAGTAATGCGGGAGTCTCCCGCACCTCGTGGGAGACTTGAGATGTCTGTAGAGATTTCCATAGAAACAAATGAATACAATACCCATATTAATAGGGCTAATCAGGGCACCAGGATGAGAGAGGCAGAAAAATATGAATCTCCAGCACCTTGCTGAAGATTTGGAATGTTAAAACGCCTGTCTTCCGTCCCCTAATACTGCATCCTCTCTCTTGTACCAGCCAGTGATGGGACGAAGGGAATGCATAACCCTGCCCCATCATTATGCACTGCTGTTTTAAGCTATACTGAACTGCCGCTAATGTTCACTTCTGTATGACATCCATCACATTGTAGGCACAATGTGAAGGAGGTACCAGCATGGCAGTGCAGGGTGGCAGGAGTGTGTGTGTGTGTGTTGGCGGGGGGGGCAAAATGCACCTTTGCCCAAGTAGACAGAAAACCTTGCACTGGCCCTGCTTCCTGTATATAGAGACTCTCTATATACAGGAAGGAAGAAGGTGTGTATGTGTGTATGTGTGTATGTATGTATGTATGTATGTATGTATATAGCTGTATACACTACACAGATATACACAAATTGTGAATCTGTGAGGCTGGGGCTGTATACCCTGTCCTGCGCGGCTGGGGCTGTATACCCTGTCCTGCGCGGCTGGGGCTGTATACCCTGTCCTGCGCGGCTGGGGCTGTATACCCTGTCCTGCGCGGCTGGGGCTGTATACCCTGTCCTGCGCGGCTGGGGCTGTATACCCTGTCCTGCGCGGCTGGGGCTGTATACCCTGTCCTGCGCGGCTGGGGCTGTATACCCTGTCCTGCGAGGCTGGGGCTGTATACCCTGTCCTGCGAGGCTGGGGCTGTATACCCTGTCCTGCGAGGCTGGGGCTGTATACCCTGTCCTGCGAGGCTGGGGCTGTATACCCTGTCCTGCGAGGCTGGGGCTGTATACCCTGTCCTGCGAGGCTGGGTCTGTATACTCTGTCCTGCGAGGCTGGGTCTGTAATACTCCTGACACTATGGGTGGAAGTAAGTGGAATACAGGGGACAGAGTGGGTGTATTCTATAAGGGGTGGGGGTTATGAGAAGTGGGATGGGTCAAAAAGGAAGGGTGGAGTACCCAGCCATCCTAAAACTTCACCAGCTGCCACTGATCCACAATGACACCTTGGTGGACATTCAGAGAAGGCGCAGCCCTGTTGTAAAGCCCGAATGTGTCCACGACTATAATCTGTTTATGGGGGTTGGGGGGGTGGCTCTATATGACCATATGTTACAACCATATTTGTCAACCCGAAAGTCCCGTTACTGGTATAAAAAAAGTTGCATTTCATCTTTTTCATATGGCCATTCGATATTAGTTCCCCTTATTTTTAATAGACTGCCATTTCCCCATTTCAAATACCTGTGTAGATCATTTGCCTGCTACCATGTTTCTACCTTCCACGTTAACTGACCCTGGTCTGTTTACCGACGATGCCTTTGCCTGCCATTTTAAACCATGTTTCTGACTTCCACGTGCACTGACCTTGGCCTGTTAACTGACCATGTTTTTGCCTGCCACTTTAACTGATCTTTTGCCCTTCTACTTTTAGTACACAGGGGTCTCGCATATGTCACATATGTGAGGGGCTTCAGAATAGTGTTCTGAGTAGGGAAAAACTGTTTTTGGTTTACTGTGTTCCCAGAACAGGGTCTGGTGTCCGCAGGCTTCAAAGAGATTTGGATGGGAGGAGCCTCTACCCCTGTCCCTAAGCTTGATGGTCCTTCTTGCTGCCTGGACCAATACTTTGGCTGTGCTGACCATATTGCTGCCTGTAATGACCCAGGACTTTATGGACCGTGTTTCTTCCTGCTACTTGGACCAATACTTTGGTTGTGTTGACCATATCTCTGCCTGCTGCCTCTACTGACTATGGACAGTATTTCTGTCTGGACATCTCTGCCTGCTATCTGGACCAATGCTTTGGCTATGCTAACAGTATCTCTGCCTGTACTAACTATGAACAGTATTCCTGCCTTCTGCCTGGACGATTGCTTTTGATGTTGCTGACCTCATTCCTGCCTGCTGCCTGGACCGATGCTCTCCTCTGTGGACTATTGCACTACTAAAACCACAGGTAATCTTTTTTTTATTTATTTTGTATGTACATGCTATGTGTTAGAATTATGAAGGGCCTTTAATAATGTGATCGGTAGTCAGAAAATCATATGTGTAATTTATGCTCCTTAAACGCCTGGAGGTGCTACTTGGATGTTGGGCCTCTGTATGTGACCAGGCTGTGGAAAAGTCTCACATATGTGGTATTGCTCTGAAGGAGTAGTAGAATGTATTTTGCAGTGTAATTTTTGCTATGTACATGCTGTGTGTTGCAAATATCTTATAAAATAGACAACTTTGTGGGAAAAAAAAAGCATTTTCATTTTTTTTTCCACATTTTCCAAAAACTCCTTGGGAAAAAAAATTAACCCTTCAAAAGACTCATTATGCCTCATAGATTATATGTTGGGTTGTTTGCTTTTCGAAATGTGGTAATTTTGTGGGCAATTCCATTGTCCTGGTGCTCCAGGGCCTTCAAACGTGTAATAGGTGGGTGAGAAATGAGATGTGTAATTTATGCTTATAGAACGCCTGAAGGTGCTACTTCAACGTTGGGCCTCTGTATGTGGCCAGGCTGTGTAAAAGTCTCATACATGTGGTATCTCCATACTCAGAAGGAGTAGCGGAATGTATTTTGAGGTGTAGTTGCAAGTATGCATATGCTGTGTGTGAGAAATAACCTGTTAATATTTGTGTAAAAAAATAAAATAATTTCCGCAAGCATTGTGGGAAAAATTACAACTTAAAAAAACTCACCATGCCTCTTACTAAATACCTTGGACTGTCTACTTTCCAAAAAGGGGTAATTTAGGGGGTATTTGTACTTTCATGGCTTGTTAGTGTCTCAAGAAATTAGATAGGCCGTCAGTACATCAGATGTGATCACTTTTCAGTGAGTGGCACAATAGCTTGTAGACTCTAACTTTCACACAGACTAAATAATATACACTGATTTGGGTTATTTTCACCAAAGATATGTAGCAGTATAAATGTTGGCCCAAATTTATGAAGGAAATTTACGTATTTGCTAAATTTTAGATAGAATAGAAACTAAAATGTGTTTTTTTTTTTTTATTATTTCAACATTTTCGCTTAGATTGCAAAAAATAAAAAACCCAACAGTGATTAAATGGCACCAAAAAAAAAGCTCTATTTGTGAGAATTTTTTTTATTAAAAATTTTGTTTGGATACAGTGTAGCATGACTGAGTAATTGTCATTCAAAGTGTGAGAGCACTGAAAGCTGAAAATTGGACTGGGCAGGAAGGTACATAAGTGCCCAGTATTGAAGTGGTTAACCACCTCAATACTGAACACTTTCAACCCCTTCCGGCCCAGGCCAATTTTCAGATTTCAGCGCTGTCACACTTTGAATGACAATTACTCAGTCATGCAACACTGTCTTTTTTATAATTTTTTTTTTTTTTTAGACTGATATAGCTTTCCCTTGGTGGTATTTAACCCCAATGACCGGGCCATTTTTTGCGATTTGGCACTGCGTTGATTTAACTGACAATTGCGCGGTCGTGCGATGTGGCTCCCAAACATAATTTACGTCCTTTTTTCCCCACAAACAAAGCTTTCTTTTGGTGGTATTTAATCACCTCTGCGGTTTTAATTTTTTGCGCTATAAACAAAAAAAAAAGCGTAAATTTTGAAAAAAAACTATATTTTTTACTTTTTGCTATAATAAATATCCCCAAAAAAGATATATACATTTTTTTTCTCAGTTTATGCCGATATATATTCTTCTTCTACATATTTTTGGTAAAAAAAATCACAATAAGCGTATATTGATTGGTTTGCTCAAAATTTATAGCGTCTACAAAATAGGGGATAGTTTTATGGCATTTTTATTGTTGTTGTTTTTTTATTAGTAATGGTGGCGATCAGCGATTTTGTATCGTGACTGCGACATTATGGCGGACACATCGGACACTTTTGACGCTATTTTGGGACCATTGTCATTTATACAGCGATCAGTGCTATAAAAATGCACTGATTACTGTGTAAATTACACTGACAGGGAAGGGGTTAACCAGTAGGGGGCGAGGAAGGGGGGATGGGCTACATGTGACACGACACTGATCTACTGCTCCCTGTCATCGGGAGCAGCGATCACTGTCCTGTCACTAGGCAGAACAGGGAGATGCCTTGTTTACACAGGCTCCCCCCCGTTCTGCAGCTCCGTGACACGATCACGGGCACCCGGCAGACATCGAGTCTGTGGGACCCGCGGTCACACTCACTGAGCTTGCGGCATGCACGCGCCGCTGGCAATGCCACTTCTTAAAGGTAATGTACGAGTATGTCCATATGCGCAGCCGTGCCATTCTGCCAACGTAAATAGTCGTGCAGCGGTCGGCAAGTGGTTAATCACCAATGGGTTTTTTATTTTTTTGCTTTATAAGCAAAAAAAATACAGAACATTTTGAAAAACGCATTTTAATTTGTTATAAAATCTTCCAAATAAATCTTTCTTAATAAATGTAGGCCAAAATGTATTCTGCTACATATTTTTGGTAAAAATAACCCAAATGAGTGTACTGTATAGTATTTAGTCTGTGTGAAAGTTATAGAGTCTACAAACTGTGGTGTGTGTGTGTGTGTGTGTGTGTGTGTGTATAGATTTGAAAATTGTTCAATCCTGATGTACTGACTGCCTATCATATATGTTGAGGCCCTAAAATGCCAGGACAGTACAAATACCCCCAAATGACCCCTTTTTTTGGAAAGTAGACAGCCCAAGGTATTCATTAGGAGGCATGATGTTTTTTTTAAATTGTCATTTTTTGGGAAAATTAATAAATGAAATAAAAAATATTTTTTTCACAATAAAAAAAAAATGTACATACTGTACAGTACAAGGTCATCATATGTCTGGCGGTGCGGTAAGCAGGGGCCCTGACTGTTGACAGCATGTAAATAAAAAACAAAAATGTGCCACCCAAGAAGGTAACTTTAAATTACTCTCAGGATGGTACCTTAACCCCAGGGCCGGACTGGGACACCGGGAAAACTCCCGGTGGGCTGGCTGCTTAAGGGGCCGCTGTGCCGGTAGCGGCACCTGAAAAAAATATGGCTGCGGGGCCGGGCCGACATGCAGCTGCGCATGCGCCAGCGCAGTTCCGAAACTAGCCATGCTCGGGAAAGCCCGTACACGCTCGGCAATTTACGGAAAGGCGGGCGCATGCGCAGTGACACGATGGCGCAGAGCGGCGGCATTTTTAAAAGTTAAGCCGTAGCGCGCCGGCGCCGCTCAGTGAGGTATCGTTTGCCTCTTCCTACGTCCCCCGCAGCCTCTGAACGCCTGTCCCCCCCCCCCCTCTGCAGTCTCTGACCTCCTGTCCCCCCCGCAGCCTCTGACCTCCTGTCCCCCCCTCCGCAGCCTCTGACCTCCTATTCCCCCTCCGCAGCCTCTGACCTCCTATTCCCCCTCCGTAGCCTCTGACCTCCTGTCCCCTCCGCAGCCTCTGACCTCCTGTCCCCCCCTCCGCAGCCTCTGACCTCCTGTCCCCCTCCTCCGCAGCCTGTGACCTCCTGTCCCCCCCCTCCGCAGCCTGTGACTTCCTGTCCCCCCCTTCGCAGCCTGTGACCTCCTGTCCCCCCCCTTCGCAGCCTGTGACCTCCTGTCGCCCCCCTCCGCAGCCTCTGACCTCCTGTCCCCCCCTCCGCAGCCTGTGACCTCCTGTCCCCCCCCTCCGCAGCCTGTGACCTCCTGTCCCCCCCCTCCGCAGCCTGTGACCTCCTGTCCCCCCCCTCCGCAGCCTGTGACCTCCTGTCCCCCCCCTCCGCAGCCTGTGACCTCCTGTCCCCCCCCTCCGCAGCCTGTGACCTCCTGTCCCCCCCTCCGCAGCCTGTGACCTCCTGTCCCCCCCTCCGCAGCCTGTGACCTCCTGTCCCCCCCTCCGCAGCCTGTGATCTCCTGTCCCCCCCTCCGCAGCCTGTGACCAGAGGCTGCGGAGGGGGGGGACAGGAGGTCAGAGGCTGCCGAGGGGGGGGAACAGGAGGTCAGAGGCTGCGGAGGGGGGGAACAGGTGGTCAGAGGCTGCGGAGGGGGGGAACAGGAGGTCAGAGGCGGAGGGGGGGAACAGGAGGTCAGAGGCGGAGGGGGGGGAACAGGAGGTCAGAGGCGGAGGGGGGGAACAGGAGGTCAGAGGCTGCAGCCTCTAAACCTCCTGTCCCCTCCGCAGTCTGTGACCTCCTGTCCCCCCCCTCCGCAGCCTGTGACCTCCTGTCCCCCCCCTCCGCAGCCTGTGACCTCCTGTCCCCTCCCTCCGCAGTCTGTGACCTCCTGTCCCCCCCCCCCGCAGCCTGTGACCTCCTGTCCCCTCCCCCCGCAGCCTCTGACCTCCTGTTCCCCCCTCCGCAGCCTCTGACCTCCTGTTCCCCCCCTCCGCAGCCTCTGACCTCCTGTTCCCCCCCTCCGCAGCCTCTGACCTCCTGTTCCCCCCTCCGCAGCCTCTGACCTCCTGTTCCCCCCTCCGCAGCATCTGACCTCCTGTTCCCCCCTCCGCAGCCTCTGACCTCCTGTCCCCCCGTCCGCAGCCTCTGACCTCCTGTCCCCCCCCGTCCGCAGCCTCTGACCTCCTGTCCCCCCCCTCCGCAGCCTGTGACCTCCTGTCCCCCCCCTCCGCAGCCTGTGACCTCCTGTCCCCCCCTCCACAGCCTGTGACCTCCTTTCCTCCCCTCCGCAGCCTGTGACCTCCTGCCCCCCCCTCCACAGCCTGTGACCTCCTGTTCCCCCCTCCGCAGCCTGTGACCTCCTGCCCCCCCCTCCGCAGCCTCTGACCTCCTGCCCCCCCTCCGCAGCCTCTGACCTCCTGTCCTCCCCCTCCACAGCCTCTGACCTCCTGTCCCCCCCTCCGCAGCCTCTGACCTCCTGTCCCCCCCCTCCGCAGCCTCTGACCTCCTGGTCCCCCCCCTCCGCAGCCTCTGACCTCCTGGTCACCCCCCTCCGCAGCCTCTGACCTCCTGGTCACCCCCCTCCGCAGCCTCTGACCTCCTGGTCCCCCCCGTCCGTAGCCTCTGACCTCCTGTCGCCCCCCCCCTCCGCAGCCTCTGACCTCCTGTTGCCCCCCCTCCGCAGCCGCTGACCTCCTGTCGCCCCCCCCTCCGCAGCCGCTGACCTCCTGTCGCCCCCCCTCCGCAGCCTCTGACCTCCTGTCGCCCCCCCTCCGCAGCCTCTGATCTCCT
Organism: Rana muscosa; assembly: GCA_029206835.1. Classification (NCBI taxonomy): domain Eukaryota; kingdom Metazoa; phylum Chordata; class Amphibia; order Anura; family Ranidae; genus Rana; species Rana muscosa. The sequence continues at coordinate 97,159,796 of CM055126.1, forward strand.
GTACCATCGGCAGCCTCTGACCCCCCCTGTACCATCGGCAGCCTCTGACCCCCCCCTGTACCATCGGCAGCCTCTGACCCCCCCCTGTACCATCGGCAGCCTCTGACCCCCCCCTGTACCATCGGCAGCCTCTGACCCCCCTGTACCATCGGCAGCCTCTGACCCCCCATACCATCGGCAGCCTCTGACCCCCCGTACCATCGGCAGCCTCTGACCCCCCTGTACCATCGGCAGCCTCTGACCCCCCCCTGTACCATCGGCAGCCTCTGACCCCCCCTGTACCATCGGCAGCCTCTGACCTCCCCTGTACCATCGGCAGCCTCTGACCCCCCCTGTACCATCGGCAGCCTCTGACCCCCCCTGTACCATCGGCAGCCTCTGACCCCCCCTGTACCATCGGCAGCCTCTGACCCCCCCTGTACCATCGGCAGCCTCTGACCCCCCCTGTACCATCGGCAGCCTCTGACCCCCCCTGTACCATCGGCAGCCTCTGACCCCCCCTGTACCATCGGCAGCCTCTGACCATCTCTTGTCTTGTATCACGTCTGGGTGGTGAGTCCTCTGGGGGGGAACCCCTTGTCCCTGTCGCAGCTAGGAGGGTGGGCTGTTGGTACCTTGACTAGGTTCCTTGTGTCAGGTGCGTGGGTTAGCATGGCATCAGAAGCAGACGTTTCTCCCCCGATACACCTGAATTGGCATCTGGTGCTTCTGCACCCACTGTGTCAGTAGACGCTATGTCGGCGTACTGGTTTGTTGCCAAGGTGGAAGCAAAAGGTTTCCCAGGTGTGTAAGGCGGTGACCTGGTCATCCGTTCACACTTTCACTAAACTTTACAAGTTAATGTGAGTGCATCTTTGGATGCTTCTTTGGCCGCAAGGTATTGCAGGCGGCTGTTTAGAGTTACAACTCCTCAGCTCTGTTTTGTTTTGGGGTAAAGTTGTTTTAATGCTGTTTTCACCAGGAATGGACTGGCCATCGGGACTACTGGGAGTTTCCCGATGGGCCGATGGCTCAGTGGGCCGTTTTAAAAAAGAATTATTTTTTTTGTGGGCCGTTTTATGCAGTTCGGCGGCAGCGAGAGCGTGGCAGCAAACAGCGGCGGGGATTCGGGGAAGGTGGCCAGCGAGGAGGGCAGTTGGATGTAAAAGCCGAGGAGGGAGAAGAGCTGCACCAGGTCCCTGACCACCGAAGAGGCGAACAGGAACGAGCGCGGCAACCCTGACGCTCCCAGAAACTCGATTCCTTCACCTCCTCTCTGCTCCAGGAACCATGCGGCCTGGGCCAGAGGGCAGGCTGACTGGGAGCCCGGAGGAAGAGAACATGCGCCGCTGTAAGGAGCAGAGCAGCGAGAGCACCCCCCCGGATCAAGAGGGAGACACGGCACTGCCGCTGCTGGCCATCAGGTACCCGGCATCCTACACAAACATGCCAGAACACTGAGACAGCGGGGAGGTGAGCAGAGGAGGGACTGCAGATAAGGACAGTGCTATGTGGTCTGTCTCAGCCCTCCCCTCTGTCTCTCAGTCCCCCCTCTGTCTCTCAGTCCCCGTGCCTCTCAGTCCCCCCTCTTTCAGCCCTCTCCTCTGTCTCTCAGACCCCTCCTCTGTACCTCAGACCCCGCTTCTGTCTCTCAGTCCCCCCCTCTTTTAGCCCCTCCTCTGTCTCTCCCACCCCTCCTCTGTCTCTCCCACCCCTCCTCTGTCTCTCACATCCCTCCTCTGTCTCTCACATCCCTCCTCTGTCTCTCACATCCCTCCTCTGTTTCTCACACCCCTCCTCTGTCTCTCACACCCCTCCTCTGTCCCTCAGTCTCCCCCTCTTTTAGCCTCTCCTCTGTCTCTCAGCTCTCCTCTTCTGTCTCTCAGACCCCTCCTCTGTACCTCAGACCCCTCCTCTATCTCTCAGTCCCCCCTCTTTTAGCCCCTCCTCTGTCTCTCAGCTCTCTTCTGTCTCTCAGACCCCTCCTCTGTCTCTCGGCTCCCCCTCTGTCTCTCGGCTCCCCCTCTGTCTCTCGGCTCCCCCTCTGTCTCTCGGCTCCCCCTCTGTCTCTTGGCTCCCCCTCTGTCTCTTGGCTCCCCCTCTGTCTCTCGGCTCCCCCTCTGTCTCTCGGCTCCCCCTCTGTCTCTCGGCTCCCCCTCTGTCTCTCAGACCCCTCCCCCTCTGTCTCTCAGACCCCTCCTCCTCTGTCTCTCAGACCCCTCCTCCTCTGTCTCTCAGACCTCCCCTTTGTCTCTCAGCCCTCCTCCTCTATCTCTCAGTTCTCCTCCTCTATCTCTCAGCTGCCCCTCTCTTTCTCTCACCTCCCCTCTCTGTCTCTCAGCTCCCTCCCTCTGTCTCTCAGCTCTCCTCCCACTGTCTCTCAGCTCTCCTCCCACTGTCTCTCAGCTCTCCTCCCACTGTCTCTGCTCTCCTCCCACTGTCTCAGCTCTCCTCCCACTGTCTCTCAGCTCTCCTCCCACTGTCTCTCAGCTCTCCTCCCACTGTCTCTCAGCTCTCCTCCCACTGTCTCTCAGCTCTCCTCCCACTGTCTCTCAGCTCTCCTCCCACTGTCTCTCAGCTCTCCCCCTCTGTCTCATTTACTCCCTGACTCTTAGGCTGCTTTCACACTGAGGTGGGCATTGACGGTAAAATGCTGCTAGTTTTAGCAGCACTTTACTGTCGCTTTAGCTGCACTATTTGGCTTCTAGCAGGTGCTTTTAACCCCGGCTAGCAGCCGAATTAAAGGTTAAATGCGCCCGTGTAGCGCTGCTGCCGAAGTGCTTTGCAGGCGCTTCAGCAGCGGTGGCCATTCATTTCAATGGGCAGGAGCGGTATGTACACCACTCCTCCACCGCCCCAAAGATGCTGCTTGGAGGACTATATTTAATGTCCTGGCCAGCGCCCCAGTGTGAAAGCACTCGGACTTTCAGACTGGGACTGCAGCGGAGGCATTTTTCAGGCGCTTTACAGATGCTATTTTTAGCCCAAAAGCGCCTAAAAAACGCCTCAGTGTGAAAGGGGTCCTACACTCACCCCCTCTCTTTTACACTCACACCCTCTCTCTTACACTCACACCCTCTCTCTTACACTCACACCCTCTCTCTTACACTCACTCCCCCCTCACCCACCCCCCCTCACCCACCCCCTCTCACCCCTTTCCCTCAACCCTCCCTCTTTCTCTCTCTCCCTCTCATGATATACAATAATGGATGTAGGGGCCTTTTGGTGGGCGTGATTTTTTTTGGGGGGGGGGAGGTGGGGGGCAGCATTTTATTGAATTAAAGTGGGCCGGTCTGGATGAAGTCCAGGGCCAAATTTTTGTCCCAGTCCAGCCCTGGTTCCCACCCCTCGTTTTTGACACTGTTTTGGGACGTCCCACTTTGTCAAGATTAAGGCTGTATCCGTCCATGAACGAAAGAGAAAATAGGAGTTTTATACTCACCGTAAAATCCTTTTCTCTGAGTTCATGGACGGACACAGCACCCACTTCTCCTTTTTAAGTTGTACTGCTTTTGACGAACTGAGCTGCTTAGTGCAGGTTGAGGGGATATAGCCAGTAGGACCGCCCCCTGGGCAGGGCTGTTCTGCTTTGAAGTTGTTAACACATATTCTGCCTAGTCACTCCTGAAGGAAGGCTAATACCCACTTTGTCAAGATTAAGGCTGTGTCCGTCCATGAACTCAGAGAAAAGGATTTTACAGTGAGTATAAAAATCCTATTTTTTTTTTTTTGTATAGCTGAAAGCAATGTCTGACATTAGTAAATGTTTATGTCTCTTCCAGTTAGTAAATGTTTATGTTTATGTCTCTTCCAATGTGGCACCAAACTGGTTCTGTAAGAGTTTGTACTTGTATTGTACACGTACTATAAAACAATAAAAGTATTTGGGAAAAGAAAATGTGACCGGCGGCAGAGAACTAGAATCTGCTCCCACCTATGTTTTTTTTATATAGTGTGTGTGTGTGTGTATGAAGAGAAGGGATAATGTAAAATTAAACTGTGTGTGTTAAGTATCACTTTAGGCATCACACACTTGGGACTCCTCAAGTTGTTTCATCCTTCCAAAAAAAATGGCCTTGAGGCCGAATCTTTAGTGTTTTTGTAAACTTTTATTTAGGTATGTACCCAAATACTACCAGGGCTTACAATGTATGCCATGTATACTTTTTTCTTACTTCGCTTTAGGTATCCCTTGACATGTTCAGTTATTTCTAACTGTATACACATTCTTTCAGACAACACCTCATGTTTTAAAATAATTTACTTTTAGTTTACAGACTTGTTTGAGATTTTTTTTTGCAAAAACATGATGGATCTACACTGAACTCCTAGAAAACCCTGCTGTGTGAAGGAATGTTGAACCACAGTCTTTTACACAACAGTCTTGGCCTGGAATGCCGCTGTTGATCCTAAAACCTAAAGTAATTCGATCAAAACAAGTCACAATTGCTTTGTAAGTTCTTAAAGCGGAGTTTCGGTCAGAATATTTTTAAAAATGTTTTTTTTGTCAAGTTAAATTTAATTACATTAAACATTCCATTAAAGATAGTAATAGCTCCCCAATCAATCAGTAAATCATTCTATCACTTGCCTTATGTGCTGCAGCTCATGCTGTGGCCGTTGCCATCCTGTGTGGGCATATGAAGCCCAGTTCCTTGTTTTTTTACTTGTCTTTGTGGAGAGGTGCATGCTGGGTAATCAGCATGCACCTCTTGATCTCGCTTGTGCAAAGTAGAGCGGCGCTCGTAGCGCAGGTTGTTTCTTTTGTTGTCATGACAACGGGCGGCGGCGGAGGATTGTCCCGCCCCGTTGTTATGATAACACAGGCAGAGAAAAGTCTCCTGGGAAATGATGACACTCATTTTCCAGGAGTCAGTGCGGCTTAGGTAGGCTAGGAGAACCACCGCGGTCCAGGAAGAAGGCAGATTAGCAATTCTGCCTAGCAACGGGGTGATCAAGGCAAGGTAAAACATTTTTTTTGCACAGAATCTTTTTAACCACTTAACGACCGGTCACGGCATATATACGTCGGCAGAATGGCTTGTATAGGCACAATCACGTACCTGTACATGGCCCTTTAACTGCCTGCCATGTGGTCGCGACCCTGCAGCCATCCCCGTGAGTCGGACCGCGGGTCCCGCGGACTCTATCGCCGCGGGGATCCCCACGATCGTCTCACGGAGGGATGGAGCGGGGAGATGTTGGTGTAAACGCAACATCTCCCCGCTCGCCTACTGACACTGTCACCGATCTCCGCTCTGTATAACCAGAGCGGCGATCGGTGATGTGTCACTCATAGCCATGCCCCCCCTGAGAGTCACGCCCTTAGGCACACTTAACCCCTTCAGCGCCCCTAGTGGTTAACCCTTTCACTGCCAGTGTAATTTTTACAGTAACCAGTGCATTTTTATTGCACTGATCGCTGTAAAAATTACAATGGTCCCAAAAATGTGTCAAAAGTGTCCGATGTGTCCGCCATAATGTCGCAGTCACGAAAAAAAATTGCTGATCGCCGCCATTACTAGTAAAAAAAAAATTTTTTATAAAAAATGCCATAAAACGACCCCCTATTTTGTAAACGCTATAACTTTTGCGCAAACCAATCAATAAACGCTGATTGCATTTTTTTTTACCAAAAATATGTAGAAGAATACGTATCGACCTAAACTGAGGATTTTTTTTAAATATTTTTTGGGGGGATATTTATTATAGCAAAAAGTTAAATATTGATTTTTTTTCTAAATTGTCACTCTATTTTTGTTTATAGCGCAAAAAAAAAAAAAAAACACACAGAGGTGATCAAATACCACCAAAAGAAAGCTCTATTTGTGGGGAAAAAAAGGACGCCAATTTAGTTTGGGAGCCATTTTTCACGCCCGCGCAATTGTCAGTTAAAGCGACGCAGTGGCGAATCGCAAAAAAGGGGCCTGGTCTTCATGCTGCGTATTGGTCCGGGGCTTAAGTGGTTAAACATGTTAAAAGGAAGCTATAGAAGTAAAGTATGATTTTAGAGTGGAGCTCCGCTTTAAACATAAGTATGGGAAATGGAAGCTTGCACCCAGAAAATATGGAAGTTGTTGATGATAATCGCCCTTCTAAAAAAATAAAAAAAAATAAAAAATAAATATGGTCTCCCTGGCTGTCATCCTGCTACAATGGCTTTAGGATTTTTACTGATTAGTCACAAATATGCAAATTAGAAACTCAGAATTTTTTGATATGCATGCTAATTCTAGGTCAGTGCCTAATAATTGATATTAGAGACATCTAGGTAACCTGCCTTTCCAAGAAGTCTGCCATGATGGCCTCCATTTCTTATAAAATACAGGATTGCTTTAAATTACACTCTGAAACAAATATGCATTCCTAAATAGTAAAGCATCCATAAAAATGTATACCTTTTTTTATTTTTTTGACACAACAGGCTTTGCGCTATAGCAAATGCATTGATATTCAGCGATGCATAACAGCGGCTTGGAAGAAATGTGCTTCCATTATCCTGACAATACTAAACTACTCAAAAATAGGTCACCATAGGCTATTCTATCTCATTGCTCGTTGTACTGATCATTCTAAAGTACTGAAGGCAGGGTTATTATTAAAGAAGACATTTTGATTTATTAAAAAAAGAAATACAAATGTGTTAATCACATTGAAGGAACGTAAGAAAATCAAGCAATAAAGATATGGATTTTTAGTTCCACAGGAATGTAAAATTGCACAGACCTAAACCATTACCCACAGGACATTAACACTGGCAGTATATTAAGATTGTTGTGGTAAATTCACAAGGAAGCAAGATCCAAACATATGTATAAGAATTATACTTCATTTTAAAAACTCAACAAGCCCATCTTGCACTGATCAGTGTGAAAAATTCTTCAGGAACATGACAGGATGCTGCTCACATGGGCATCTGAAGCAGTCTTTGGTGCTGGTGAGGCACAGCATGTCTACTCCTTATGTAGGCACCATACAAGAGTCTGCCCAACTCCTGTCATACTGACAACACGGTATCCTAAATTCTCCAGCTTGTTCAGTGTCACACGTGGAGGCTCATTTACAAAATATTCAGCACTAGAACAGGAAAAAAAAAAAAAATGCATTAACCACATTATACTTCAAAAATGATCACAGGTCTTGCAAACATGGTATGCCTACTTTATAAAACTATGGTCCTGAGTCTGTCCTCCTAGATACTTACAAATTATTCCCAAGTACAGTTCTTCTGGTGGCTCCAAGCTTCTCCATCAACTCTGGATCAGAACTTTCATCTCCAACTATTGTAGGGCCAATCTCCTGTGTAAGACACATCCTTATTACTCTGCTGTGCAATGCATATACCTAAAGTTGGCAAATCATCTTTCATTGGCATCTTAATATAATAGCTATTTAGTATTATACTGGATGTATATAGCACTAACTGTGCAGCACTTTACAAAATGGGGAGAGCTTACAATCTAAAAATTTATCATAGTCAGATAATTCAATCTAAGTGTATAGTGGAAATCCAGGGATCTACTAGTAGTTGGAAAACATGTTTTTTCACTGAAAATAACCACTGCATTTGCATTTTTGCTCAGATTTATGGCAGATTTACTTTAATGAACCAGTGACAAGTGCTTCTTTTGTGTAAGCAGGAATGTACTTGAATGGTCATACACCTAGTGGCCAAAAAATAAAATAAAATCCAGTTTATCCTTTACATTTGTACATCCAGAAAAATAGAAATGGGCAGAACAAATCAAATTTTTGTACGTGCTTTGCATGTGAACAGATTACTGAGAATGGGCATAACCCAGGAACATCAACAATGGTCTATTGATTACTAGACAAAATCATGCTTCTGATTAGATGAAACTTCAGTTCAACTGTACCACTACAATAACCTTGTGGATTTACTGCTGTGATGTGACCCAAACGGTGGTCTAATGCATTACTGATTTCGGTATATGGATATAAAAAATATACTTATCTTCAAATTGAAAAGGTAAAAGCATTTTATTTGCAATGAAATTAGAAGTCATTCAAATACTCATTAAATCAATCATTTCAATTAAATGTTCATTTAAATGCTTGTAAAATAAAGCTTTGCCAAACAAATGAAACCCACACTCTGATGTCGGGTATCAGCTGTTTTATTCAAAACACATATGCCGCATACACACGACCGTTTTTCACGACGTTAAAAATGCCATTTTTTAAATTGGGCATTAAAAACGATCGTGTGTAGGCTCCAGAGCATTTTTAACGACGTGAAAAATGGGCTAAAAAAAAATGAGAACCTGCTCTATTTTTTCACGTCGTTTTTTTTTAACTACGTGAAAACCGGTAGTGTATATGCTTTTACGAGGGGAAAAAAAACGCGCATGCTCAGAATCAAGTATGAGACGGGAGCGCTCGTTCTGGTAAAACTAGCGTTCGTAATGGAGTTAGCACATTCGTCACGCTGTAACGGACTGAAAAGCACGAGGCTGAAAAGCGCGAATCGTCGCTCAACAAACTTTACTAACATGAAGGGTGGCGCCATTCGAACGGAACTTCCCCTTTATAGTGCCGTCGTACGTGTTGTACATCACCGCGCTTTGCTCGAGCATTTTTTTTAATGAACGTGTGTATGCAAGACAGGCTTGAGAGGAAACAAGAAAAATCACGTCGAGAAAAACGTTGTTTTTGAAAATGAAATTAAAAACGATCGTGTGTACGCGGCAATAGACACGCTTTAGCATTCCATCGCTTCCTGCACCACAAATATCCGTGCTTGTGATAGATTCATGTACCTGTTGGGAAAAAGTATGTAAAATTGTCTCAGGAGGCGGCTGGCACTGGGACTCACAGTTGCTGATCTTTAACAGTGTGCCAATCACACAAAAAGGCAAAAAAACTAATTAAAACAAATCACACACAGTGCAGTCAGTGTACAGTATATAATACAGTGCAGGCGGTGTACACAGTATATAATAGTGTAGTACGGTGTGAAAAAAAATCCCCATCATGTCCGGAAGGCCACCAAGGAGAGGCAGACGCTCCCAGGCCACTAAAAGAGGGCCTAATAAAATTTTGTAAACCAAAAAAAAAGAGGACCAGCAGCCTCTGTGTCTACAGTGAAAAGTGGTGGTTGCGGACATGGTGCATCCTCTGCAGGCAGGGGGCATGCTTGTCCTTTTTTTTTCTGCTGCTGACCCTGTTATTGTGCCACAACATGCAGAAGAGTTGGTGGAGTGGATAACTAAGCCGTCCTCATACTCTGTCACCCAGGCTCATACTAGTTTGCCTTCAAACGCAGCTGACAAAGCGGCCTATTCCACCGGCTCCTTGTCCACAGTTACTCCTTCTGTAGCCCCATAGGAGGGAGGAGGAGCTCCAACAAGGCAGGATGTTCTCCAGGGCCCAGCTTAAGGGCAGCCATCCTATTGCATCACACCACAAAGCTCGACAGGTGCAGGGCGCTGCCGACTTCCCGCTGACTTCCAAAAGTTTATTAATGTGGGCTTTTTTTCAACACTTGTGCAGTAGATTGCACCGTTGCGGTTAGCAATCTCTGTCTGAAGCCGATCAACCATGGCCAGAACACCACCCGCTTGGGCACCACATGCTTGACAAGACATATGATGACCTGTCATGCAGTCCGTTGGCAACAGCACCTGAAAGACCCACATAAAAAAATATATATATACACCTCAAGTCCTCTCAAAAACCTGCACTGAGAGGAATTAAGTTATAGCAACAGGGGCCACAAATACTTGCAGCCAATCTGCTAGCAGTACACTATCTGTTTATTTACAGCAGGCAAATTTCGCTTACCCAGTTGCTGAACCGTAAAAAAACAAAAAAAACAAACAAAAAACTGTCCCAGCCACCCACAAGCTTAGCGTCTAAATCAGGGTTGCCACCTTTTCTTCAAGCCAAACCCGAACACCTTAGCAACGCACAGCATTTTTTTTGTAGTATAAACTATACATATATTTTGTGATGAAATAAACTTTTAAACACTATTTGTGCATTGAAAGACTACCTGTGTATAAAAAAATATTATTCACACAGGTCTGGGGTGGCCGCAGTCTGCATACAAAAAGGGTCCTGTGCGTCTTTTGGTCTGGTTCAGGAGCGAATTCAGGCAGAAATTCAGACCCGATTTGCTCCTGAACCAGTGAACAGACTCGTCCGGACCCCACGAGAAAACATACGGCTGCACATATGTGAACCCAGCCTCAGGGGTTGTACCTTTGACAGCCTGGGCTCAGTGGGTTAAATGATGCTGGGTGTCATTCATCTGTATAATTTTTTCATACAAATAAAGCTCTATTGGTTAAATCCCAACAAACACTTTAACCACTTAAGCCCTGGACCAATGCGCAGCATAAAGACCAGAGGTGATTTTACAATTTGGCACTGCGCTGCTTTAACTGGAAATTGTGCGGAAATGCAATGTTGTACTCAAACGAAATTTGCGTCCTTTTCTTCCCACAAATAGACCTTTCTTTTAATGGTATTTGATTGCCTCTGCAATGATATTTTTTTTTTGCGATATAAACGGAAAAAGACCGAAAATTTTGAAAAAAAATGATATTTTCTAATATTTGTTATAAGAAAAATCGAATAAACTCAATTTTAGTCATACATTTAGGCCAAAATGTATTCCGCCACATGCCTTTAGTAAAAAAAAAAAATGTCAATAAGCGTATATTTATTGGTTTGCGCAAAAGTTATACAAACTAGGGTACATTTTCTGGAATTTACACAACTTTTAATTTATGACTGCCTATCTCATTTCTTGAGATGCCAAAATGGCAGGGCAGTACAAAACCCCCCCAAATGACCCCATTTTGGAAATTAGAAACCCCAAGGAAATTGCTGAGAGGCATGTTGAGTCCATTAAAAAATATTTTTTGTCCCAAGTGATTGAATAATGACAAAAAAAAATACAAAAAGTTGTCACTAAATGATATATTGCTCACACATGCCATGTGGAATTGCACCCCAAAATACATTTTGCTGCTTCTCCTGAGTACGGGGATACCACATGTGTGGGACTTTTTGGGAGCCTAGCCGCGTACGGGACCCCGAAAACCAAGCACCGCCTTAAGGATTTCTAAGGGCACAAATTTTTGATTTCACTCCTCACTACCTATCACAGTTTCGAAGGCCATAAAATGCCAAAATAGCACAAACCCCCCCCCCCCCCCCCAAATGACCCCATTTTGGAAAGTAGACACCCCAAGCTATTTGCTGAGAGGCATGGTGAGTATTTTAAAGCTCTCATTTGTTTTTGAAAATGAAGAAAGAAAATATATATTTATATATTTTTTTAATTTTCAAAACTTTGTGACAAAAAGCGAGATCTGCAAAATACTCACCATACCTCTCAGCAAATAGCTTGGGGTGTCTACTTTCCAAAATGGGGTCATTTGGGGGGTTTTGTGCCATCTGGGCATTCCATGGCCTCCGAAACTGTGATAGGCAGTGAGGAGTGAAATCAAAAATTTACACCCTTAGAAAGCCTGTAGGCGGTGCTTGGTTTTTGGGGTCCCGTACGTGGCTAGGCTCCCAAAAAGTCCCACACATGTGGTATCCCCGTACTCAGGAGAAGCAACAGAATGTATTTTGGGGTGTAATTCCACATATGCCTGTAACGACAGGAGATAACGTCGTTTAAATATATTCCATTCCCGAACACACAGCAGCTACCAGACACTCCAACCAGCCGAATAAGACCCCATACAAATATTTCTCCCCGCACAAACGAGACAACGCTCTGTGTTGAGGTTCCAAAAACAGGGAATGAATCTTTATTACAAGCACATAGTAACACACTTCCCTTCAAAACACTTCCCTCCCCTCCTTGGGGAACAGGGCGGGTTAAACTGTTCAATGAGAATGGTGATACAGGTCAGGTGTGTTCAAACTTCTCCTTCAGTAAACAGTCTTAGCAGGAGGGGTTGCTGGAGTGATTCCCCCCCCACCCTTTCCTCACAGCAAGACACTTAAACATCCCATAATAGGCAGCCCAGACGGTCTACCAGCTCCAATCCACATCACCACAAACAACAATGAAAAGGTCTTTGGAAGCTAGTCTGGATTTAATCTACATTACACAGACAGCCAGGTGGTTAGAGTTGAACACATCAGCATCTCTCAATTAACCTGTTGAGTTCAGAATCAAACAACCAGTAAATAGTCCTTTACAGATATCCTGGGAAATACCGTGGATTAATATTACAGACCCATTTCAAAGCAATCCAAGACATATTCTCAATGTCCATTATTTTCTGGCTCGTACTTTCTAAGAACTTCTGGGTTCCACGGGCCCTCCCGTTACAATGCCCATGGCATGTTTGAGCAATATATCATTTAGTGACAACTTTGTGCAAAAATAAATAAATAAATAAATAGTATTTTTTCCGCAACTTGTGTCAACATATAAAATATTCCATGGACTCGGCATGCCTCTCAGCAAATAGCTTGGGGTGTCTACTTTCCAAAATGGGGTCATTTGGGGGGGTTTTGAACTGTCCTGGCATTTTATACACAACATTAGGAAGCTTATGTCACACATCATCCACTCTTCTAACCACTTGAAGACAAAGCCCTTTCTGACACTTTTTGTTTACATGAAAACACATTTTTTTTTTTTGCAAGAAAATTATGTTGAACCCCCTAACATTATAATTTTTTTTAACGCAAAGGCCCTACAGATTAAAATGGTGGGTGTTGCATTTTTTTTTTCCACACAGTATTTGCGCAGCGATTTTTCAAACGCATTTTTTTGGGAAAAAATACACTTTTTTTTATTTTAATGCACTAAAACACACTATATTGCCCAAATGTTTGATGAAATAAAAAAGATGATCTTAGGCCGAGTACATGGATACCAAACACGACATGCTTTAAAATTTCGCACAAACGCGCAGTGGCGAAAAAACTACATACATTTTTAAAAGCCTTTACAGGTTACCACATTAGATTTACAGAGGAGGTCTACTGCTAAAATTACTGCCCTCGATCTGACATTCACGGTGATACCTCACATGCATGGTGCAATTGCTGTTCACGCCAGACCGACACTTGCATTCGCCTTTGTGCAAGGGCAGAGCGGGACAGGGGTGCTTTTTTTTAATTTTTTATTATTAATTTTAAATAAATGATCACTGCAATCAGTGACACTGATTGGGGGCTGGGGGGTGATCTGGGGGCGATTTATGTACCTATGTGTCCTGGTGTCAGTGTACTGTTAGTGCACTAACCTGATGTCTTCTCTCCATGGCGCTCAGGACGAATTGAGCGCCACATGGAAAGAGGACATCACTTTCTCTGCCTGTGTTTACATTACACAGGCAGAGGAAGCATCCCATTTGCTGGGAGCGTTCGCGAGAGGGTGGCCAGAAACCAATGGCGGCCCCCTCATCACGGATCGTTCCCGAACGGAAAACCACCGCTCCATGTACCGAAGGGGGGTCCGATCGGACCCCCCACCCATACGAAGGCAGTCACGTACAGGTACGTGATTGTGCCTGTCCGTGCCATTTTGCCGACGTATATGTACATGGGGTGGTTAAGTGGTTAATACTGGACACCTTTCACTGGACTCTAATCTAATGGGGGTCTGTAAGCAGTGGGTGCTGATATAAGGAGACTCTGATATAATGGGGGTCTCTAATGGGGGGTGCTGACTGTTGATCTAATGGTTGGTCAGCGACTTTCTTTCCAGAGGAGGACTTTCCTTCCAGAGGAGGAGGAAGAAGGACGGAGGACTTTCTTTCCAGAGGAGGAGGAGGATGAGGACTTTCTTTCCAGAAGAGGAGGAAGGGCGGAGGAGGAGGAGGACTTTTTTTCCAGAGGAGGAGGAGGAGGACTTTCCTTCCAGAGGAGGAGGAAGAAGGACGGAGGACTTTCTTTCCAGAGGAGGAGGAGGATGAGGACTTTCTTTCCAGAAGAGGAGGAAGGGCGGAGGAGGAGGAGGAGGACTTTTTTTCCAGAGGAGGAGGAGGAGGACGAGGCCTTACTTTCCAGAGGAGGAGGAGGACGAGGACTTTCTTTCCAGAGGAGGAGGAGGAAGGAAAGAGGACCTTCTTTCCGGAGGAGGAGGAGGAGGAGGAGGAGGAGGAGGGGGACTTCCTTTCCAGAGGAGGACTTTCTGTCCAGAGGAGGAGGAGAAGGAGGAATTTCTTTCCGGAGGAAGGAGGAGGAGGAGGGCTTTCTTTCCAAAGGGAGGAGGAGGAAGAGGAGGACTTTCTTTCCAGAGGAGGAGGAGGAGGGCGAAGACTTTCTTTCCAGAGGTGGAGGAGGAGGGGGACTTTCTTTCCAGACGAGGAGAAGGAGAAGGACGACAACTTTCTTTCCAGAGTAGGACGACAACTTTCTTTCCAGAGGAGGAGGACGAGGACTTTTTTCCCCAGAGGAGGAGGAGGAGGACAAGGACAAGGACGAGGACTTTTTTTCCCAGAGGAGGAGGAGGAGGACTTTCTTTCCAGAGAAGGAGGACTTTCTTTCCAGAGGAGGAGGAGGAGGAGGAGGAGGACTTTCTTTCCGGATGTGGAGGACGAGGACTTTCTTTCCAGAGGAGGAGGAGGAGGAGGACGACGACGAGGACTTTCTTTCCGGAGGAGGAGGATGAGGACTTTCTTTCCGGAGGAGGAGGATGAGGACTTTCTTTCCGGAGAAGGAGGAGGAGGAGGACGACGAGGACGAGGACGACAAGGAGAAGGATGACGACAAGTACTTTTCCAGAAGGAGGAGGACTTACTTTCTGCAGGAGGAGGACTTCTCTTTTTCCTCCTCCCCCTCCAGAAAGGAAGTCCTCCTCCTTCGGAAAAGTCCTCGTCCTCCTCCTCCTCCTCCCTTCGGAAAGTTCTCCTCCTCCTCCGGAAAGGAAGTCCTCGTCCTCCTCCTTTTTCAGAGAGGACCTCCTCCTCCTCTTCCTCCTTCTCCTCCTGAAAAGAAGTCCTCCTCTTCTTCCTCCTCCCCCTCCAGAAAGGGAGGACTTCTTTTCAGGAGGAGGAGGAGGAGGAGTTCCTCTCTGAAAAAGGAGGAAGAAGAGGAGGACGAGGACTTCCTTTCCAGAGGAGGAGAAGGAGAAGGAGGAGGAGGACGACAACGACTTTCTTTCCGGAGGACGAGGACTTTCAGGAGGAGGAGGAGGAGGAGGACTTTCTTTCCAGAGGAGGAGGAGGACGAGGTTGAGGACTTTCTTTCCAGAGGAGGAGGAGGAGGTCGAGGACTTTCTTTCCGGAGGAGGAGGAGGAGGTCGAGGACTTTCTTTCTGGAGGAGGAGGAGGAGGACTTTCTTTCCAGAGGAGGAAGAGGAGGACTTTCTTTCCAGAGGAGGAGGAGGAGGAGATGGAGGAATTTCTTTCCGGAGGAAGGAGGAGGAGGAGGACTTGTTTTCCAGAGGAGGAGGAGGAGGACTCTTTCCAGAGGGGGAGGAGGAGGACGACAACGACTTTCTTTCCGGAGGACGAGGACTTTCAGGAGGAGGAGGAGGAGGACGACAAGGATTTTCTTTCCAGAGGAGGAGGAGGACGAGGACTTTCAGGAGGAGGAGGAGGAGGACTTTCTTTCCAGAAGAGGAGGAGGAGGAGGAGGACTTTCTTTCCAGAGGAGGAGGAGGACTTTCTTTCCAGAGGAGGGGGAGGAGGAGGACTTTCTTTCCAGAGGAGGAGGAGGACTTTCTTTCCAGAGGAGGAAGAGGAGGACTTTCTTTCCAGAGGAGGAGGAGATGGAGGAATTTCTTTCCGGAGGAAGGAGGAGGAGGAGGACTTTCTTTCCAGAGGAGGAGGAGGAGGAGGACTTTCTTTCCAGAGGAGGAGGAGGACTTTCTTTCCGGAGGAGGACTCTTTCCAAAGGAGGAGGATGAGGAGGACTTTCTTTCCGGAGGAGGAGGAGGAGGAGGAGGAGGAGGAGGACTTTCTTTCCAGAGAAGGAGGAGGAGGAGGACGAGGACTTTCTTTCCAGAGGAGGAGGAGGATGAGGACGAGGACTTTCTTTTCAGGGGAGGATGAGGACGAGGACTTTCTTTCCAGGGGAGGAGGAGGACGAGGACTTTCTTTCCAGAGGAGGAGGAGGACGAGGACTTTCTTTCCAGAGGAGGAGGAGGACGAGGACTTTCTTTCCAGAGGAGGAGGAGGACGAGGACTTTCTTTCCAGAGGAGGACGAGGACTTTCTTTCCAGAGGAGGAGGAGGACGAGGACTTTCTTTCCAGAGGAGGAGAAGGAGGAGGACGAGGACTTTCTTTCCAGAGGAGGAGAAGGAGGAGGACGAGGACTTTCTTTCCAGAGGAGGACGAGGACTTTCTTTCCAGAGGAGGACGAGGACTTTCTTTCCAGAGGAGGACGAGGACTTTCTTTCCAGAGGAGGACGAGGACTTTCTTTCCAGAGGAGGAGGAGGACGAGGACGAGGACTTTCTTTCCAGAGGAGGAGAAGGAGGAGGACGAGGACTTTCTTTCCAGAGGAGGAGAAGGAGGAGGACGAGGACTTTCTTTCCAGAGGAGGAGAAGGAGGAGGACAAGGACTTTCTTTCCAGAGGAGGAGAAGGAGGAGGAGGAGAACTTTCCGAAGGGAGGAGGAGGAGGAGGAGGAGGAGGAGGAGGAGGAGGACGACGACTTTCTTTCCGGAGGACGAGGACTTTCCGGAGGAGGAGGAGGAGGACGAGGACTTTCTTTCCAGAAGAGGAGGAGGAGGACGAGGACTTTCTTTCCAGAAGAGGAGGAGGAGGAGGACTTTCTTTCCAGAGGAGGAGGAGGAGGACGAGGACTTTCTTTCCAGAGGAGGAGGAGGAGGACAAGGACTTTCTTTCCAGAGGAGGAGGAGAACTTTCTGAAGGGAGGAGGAGGAGGAGGAGGAGGAGGAGGAGGACGACAACGACTTTCTTTCCGGAGGACAAGGACTTTCCGGAGGAGGAGGAGGAGGACGAGGACGAGGACTTTCTTTCCAGAGGAGGAGGAGGAGGAGAACTTTCTGAAGGGAGGAGGAGGAGGAGGAGGACGACAACGACTTTCTTTCCGGAGGACGAGGACTTTCCGGAGGAGGAGGAGGAGGACGAGGACGAGGACTTTCTTTCCAGAAGAGGAGGAGGAGGACGAGGACTTTCTTTCCAGAAGAGGAGGAGGAGGACAAGGACTTTCTTTCCAGAGGAGGAGGAGGAGGACGAGGACTTTCTTTCCAGAGGAGGAGGAGGAGGACAAGGACTTTCTTTCCAGAGGAGGAGGAGGAGGAGAACTTTCTGAAGGGAGGAGGAGGAGGAGGAGGACGACAACGACTTTCTTTCCGGAGGACAAGGACTTTCCGGAGGAGGAGGAGGAGGAGGAGGACGAGGACTTTCTTTCCAGAGGAGGAGGAGGAGGAGAACTTTCTGAAGGGAGGAGGACGACAACGACTTTCTTTCCGGAGGACGAGGACTTTGAGGAGGAGGAGGACGAGGACGAGGACTTTCTTTCCAGAAGAGGAGGAGGAGGACGAGGACTTTCTTTCCAGAAGAGGAGGAGGAGGACGAGGACTTTCTTTCCAGAAGAGGAGGAGGAGGACGAGGACTTTCTTTCCAGAGGAGGAGGAGGACGAGGACTTTCTTTCCAGAGGAGGAGGAGGAGGACAAGGACTTTCTGAAGGGAGGAGGAGGAGGAGGACGACGACAACGACTTTCTTTCCGGAGGACAAGGACTTTCTTTCCAGAGGAGGAGGAGGAGGACGAGGACTTTCTTTCCAGAGGAGGAGGAGGACGAGGACTTTCTTTCCAGAGGAGGACGAGGACTTTCTTTTCAGGGGAGGACGAGGACGAGGATTTTCTTTTCAGGGGAGGACGAGGACGAGGATTTTCTTTTCAGGGGAGGACGAGGATTTTCTTTTCAGGGGAGGACGAGGACTTTCTTTTCAGGGGAGGACGAGGAAGAGGATTTTCTTTTCAGGGGAGGACGAGGATGAGGATTTTCTTTTCAGGGGAGGACGAGGATTTTCTTTTCAGGGGAGGACGAGGATTTTCTTTTCAGGGGAGGACGAGGATTTTCTTTTCAGGGGAGGACGAGGGGAGGAGGAGGAGGAGGAGGAGGAGGACTTAAATTTCCGGAGGAGGAGGAGGAGGAGGAGGAGGAGGAGGAGGAGGAGGACGACTTTCTTTTCAGGGGAGGACGAGGAGGAGGACTTTCTTTTCGGAGGACGAGGAGGAGGAGGAGGAGGAGGAGGACTTTCTTTTCAGGGGAGGAGGAGGAGGAGGAGGACTTTCTTTTCAGGGGAGGAGGAGGAGGAGGAGGACTTTTCAGGGGAGGACGAGGAGGAGGAGGACTTTCTTTTCAGGGGAGGACGAGGAGGAGGACTTTCTTTTCAGGGGAGGACGAGGAGGAGGACTTTCTTTTCAGGGGAGGACGAGGAGGAGGACTTTCTTTTCAGGGGAGGACGAGGAGGAGGACTTTCTTTTCAGGGGAGGACGAGGAGGAGGACTTTCTTTTCAGGGGAGGACGAGGAGGAGGACTTTCTTTTCAGGGGAGGAGGAGGTGGAGGAGGAGAGGACTTTCTTTCCAGAGGAGGAGGAGGAGGAGGAGGAGGAGAAGAACTTTCTGAAGGGAGGAGGAGGATTTTCTTTTCAGAGGAGGAGGAGGAGGAGGAGGAGGATTTTCTTTTCAGAGGAGGAGGAGGAGGAGGACGAGGATTTTCTTTTCAGAGGAGGAGGAGGACGAGGACTTTCTTTTCAGAGGAGGAGGAGGAGGACGAGGACGAGGACTTTCTTTTCAGAGGAGGAGGAGGACGAGGACGAGGATTTTCTTTTCAGAGGAGGAGGAGGACGAGGACTTTCTTTCCAGAGGAGGAGGAGGACGAGGACTTTCTTTCCAGAGGAGGAGGAGGAGGAGGAGGAGGACTTTCTTTCCAGAGGAGGAGGAGGAGGAGGACTTTCTTTCCAGAGGAGGAGGAGGAGGAGGAGGAGGAGGACTTTCTTTCAGGAGGAGGAGGAGGAGGAGGAGGACTTTCTTTCAGGAGGAGGAGGAGGAGGAGGAGGAGGAGGAGAAGAACTTTCTGAAGGGAGGAGGACGAGGAGGAGGATTTTCTTTTCAGAGGAGGAGGAGGACGAGGAGGAGGATTTTCTTTTCGGAGGAGGAGGAGGAGGAGGAGGAGGAGGAGGAGGAGGAGGAGGATTTTCTTTTCAGAGGAGGAGGAGGACGAGGACAAGGATTTTCTTTTCAGAGGAGGAGGAGGACGAGGATTTTCTTTTCAGAGGAGGAGGACGACGAGGACGAGGATTTTCTTTTCAGAGGAGGAGGAGGAGGAGGAGGACGAGGACTTTCTTTTCAGAGGAGGAGGAGGACGAGGACAAGGATTTTCTTTTCAGAGGAGGAGGAGGACGAGGATTTTCTTTTCAGAGGAGGAGGACGACGAGGACGAGGATTTTCTTTTCAGAGGAGGAGGAGGAGGAGGAGGACGAGGATTTTCTTTTCAGAGGACGAGGACGAGGACTTTCTTTTCAGAGGAGGACGAGGACGAGGACTTTCTTTTCAGACGAGGACGAGGATTTTCTTTTCAGAGGAGGAGGAGGACGAGGACGAGGATTTTCTTTTCAGAGGAGGAGGACGACGAGGACGAGGATTTTCTTTTCAGAGGAGGAGGAGGACGAGGACGAGGACTTTCTTTCCGGAGGAGGAGGAGGACGAGGAGGAGGAGGAGGATTTTCTTTTCAGAGGAGGAGGAGGAGGAGGAGGATTTTCTTTTCGGAGGAGGAGGAGGAGGAGGAGGAGGATTTTCTTTTCAGAGGAGGAGGAGGAGGAGGATTTTCTTTTCAGAGGAGGACGAGGATTTTCTTTTCAGAGGAGGAGGAGGACGAGGAGGTGGAGGAGGAGGAGGAGGTGGAGGTGGAGGAGGAGGAGGAGGACTTAATTTCAGGAGGAGGAGGTGGAGGAGGAGGAGGAGGAGGACTTAATTTCCAGAGGAGGAGGAGGTGGAGGAGGAGGAGGAGGACTTAATTTCCGGAGGAGGAGGAGGAGGAGGACTTAATTTCCAGAGGAGGAGGAGGAGGTGGAGGAGGAGGAGGAGGACTTAATTTCCAGAGAAGGTGGAGGAGGAGGTGGAGGAGGAGGAGGAGGAGGAGGATTTTCTTTTCGGAGGAGGAGGAGGAGGAGGATTTTCTTTTCAGAGGAGGAGGAGGAGGAGGAGGAGGAGGAGGAGGAGGAGGATTTTCTTTTCAGAGGAGGACGAGGACGAGGATTTTCTTTTCAGAGGAGGAGGAGGACGAGGAGGAGGTGGAGGAGGAGGACTTAATTTCAGGAGGAGGAGGTGGAGGAGGAGGAGGAGGACTTAATTTCCAGAGGAGGAGGAGGTGGAGGAGGAGGAGGAGGACTTAATTTCCGGAGGAGGAGGACCTTATTTCCAGAGGAGGAGGAGGTGGAGGAGGAGGTGGAGGAGGACTTAATTTCCAGAGAAGGTGGAGGAGGAGGTGGAGGTGGAGGAGGAGGAGGAGGAGGAAGAGGACTTAATTTCTGGAGGAGGAGGAGGAGGAGGAGGAGGAGGAGGACTTAATTTCCAGAGTAGGAGGAGGTGGAGGAGGAGGAGGACTTAATTTCAGGAGGAGGAGGTGGAGGAGGAGGAGGACTTAATTTCCGGAGGAGGAGGTGGAGGAGGAGGAGGAGGAGGAGGACTTAATTTCCAGAGGAGGAGGAGGTGGAGGAGGAGGACTTAATTTCCGGAGGAGGAGGAGGAGGACTTAATTTCCAGAGTAGGAGGAGGTGGAGGAGGAGGAGGAGGAGGACTTAATTTCCAGAGGAGGAGGAGGAGGATGAGGAGGTGGAGGAGGAGGAGGACTTAATTTCCAGAGGAGGAGGAGGTGGAGGAGGAGGAGGAGGAGGAGGAGGACTTAATTTCCAGAGGAGGAGGAGGAGGAGGAGGAGGAGGACTTAATTTCCAGAGGAGGAGGAGGAGGAGGAGGAGGAGGAGGAGGAGGACTTAATTTCCGGAGGAGGAGGAGGAGGAGGAGGAGGACTTAATTTCCAGAGGAGGAGGAGGAGGAGGAGGAGGACTTAATTTCCAGAGGTGGAGGAGGTGGAGGAGGAGGAGGAGGACTTAATTTCCAGAGGAGGAGGAGGTGGAGGAGGAGGAGGAGGTGGAGGACTTAATTTCCAGAGGAGGAGGAGGAGGACTTAATTTCCAGAGGAGGAGGAGGAGGAGGAGGAGGACTTAATTTCCAGAGGTGGAGGAGGAGGAGGAGGAGGACTTAATTTCCAGAGGAGGAGGAGGTGGAGGAGGAGGAGGTGGAGGAGGAGGACTTAATTTCAGGAGGAGGAGGAGGAGGAGGAGGAGGACTTAATTTCCAGAGGAGGAGGAGGTGGAGGAGGAGGAGGACTTAATTTCCAGAGGAGGAGGAGGAGGTGGAGGAGGAGGAGGAGGAGGACTTAATTTCAAGAGAAGGTGGAGGAGGAGGTGGAGGAGGAGGAGGAGGAGGAAGAGGACTTAATTTCCGGAGGAGGAGGAGGAGGAGGATTTTCTTTTCGGAGGAGGAGGAGGATTTTCTTTTCAGAGGAGGAGGAGGAGGAGGAGGAGGAGGAGGAGGAGGACTTAATTTCCGGAGGAGGAGGACTTAATTTCCAGAGGAGGAGGAGGTGGAGGAGGAGGAGGAGGAGGACTTAATTTCCAGAGTAGGTGGAGGTGGAGGAGGAGGAGGACTTAATTTCAGGAGGAGGAGGTGGAGGAGGAGGAGGAGGAGGACTTAATTTCCAGAGGAGGAGGAGGTGGTGGAGGAGGAGGAGGAGGAGGAGGAGGAGGAGGACTTAATTTCCAGAGGAGGAGGAGGTGGAGGAGGAGGAGGACTTAATTTCAGGAGGAGGAGGTGGAGGAGGAGGAGGAGGAGGACTTAATTTCCAGAGGAGGAGGAGGTGGAGGAGGAGGAGGAGGAGGACTTAATTTCCAGAGGAGGAGGAGGTGGAGGAGGAGGAGGACTTAATTTCAGGAGGAGGAGGTGGAGGAGGAGGAGGAGGACTTAATTTCCAGAGTAGGAGGAGGTGGAGGAGGAGGAGGACTTAATTTCAGGAGGAGGTGGAGGAGGAGGAGGAGGAGGAGGAGGAGGAGGACTTAATTTCCAGAGTAGGAGGAGGTGGAGGAGGAGGAGGACTTAATTTCAGGAGGAGGAGGTGGAGGAGGAGGAGGACTTAATTTCCAGAGGAGGAGGAGGTGGAGGAGGAGGAGGAGGAGGAGGAGGAGGACTTAATTTCCAGAGGAGGAGGAGGTGGAGGAGGAGGAGGACTTAATTTCAGGAGGAGGAGGTGGAGGAGGAGGAGGACTTAATTTCCAGAGGAGGAGGAGGTGGAGGAGGAGGAGGAGGAGGACTTAATTTCCAGAGGAGATGGAGGAGGAGGAGGAGGAGGAGGACTTAATTTCCGGAGGAGGAGGAGGAGGAGGAGGACTTAATTTCCAGAGTAGGAGGAGGTGGAGGAGGAGGAGGAGGACTTAATTTCCAGAGGAGGAGGAGGAGGACTTAATTTCCAGAGGAGGAGGAGGAGGTGGAGGAGGAGGAGGAGGAGGAGGACTTAATTTCCGGAGGAGGAGGAGGTGGAGGACTTAATTTCCAGAGGAGGAGGAGGTGGAGGTGGAGGAGGAGGAGGAGGACTTAATTTCCAGAGGAGGAGGAGGAGGAGGAGGAGGAGGACTTAATTTCCAGAGGAGGAGGAGGAGGACTTAATTTCCAGAGGAGGAGGAGGAGGAGGAGGAGGAGGACTTTCCAGAGGAGGAGGAGGAGGAGGAGGACTTAATTTCCAGAGGAGGAGGAGGAGGACTTA
Organism: Rana muscosa; assembly: GCA_029206835.1. Classification (NCBI taxonomy): domain Eukaryota; kingdom Metazoa; phylum Chordata; class Amphibia; order Anura; family Ranidae; genus Rana; species Rana muscosa. The sequence continues at coordinate 97,182,517 of CM055126.1, forward strand.
ATTTCCAGAGGAGGAGGAGGAGGAGGAGGATGACTTAATTTCCAGAGGTGGAGGAGGTGGAGGAGGAGGAGGACTTAATTTCCAGAGGAGGAGGAGGAGGAGGAGGAGGACTTAATTTCCAGAGGAGGAGGAGGACTTAATTTCCAGAGGAGGAGGAGGAGGAGGAGGACTTAATTTCCAGAGGAGGAGGAGGTGGAGGAAGAGGAGGAGGAGGACTTAATTTCCAGAGGAGGAGGAGGTGGAGGAAGAGGAGGAGGAGGAGGACTTAATTTCCAGAGGAGGAGGAGGTGGAGGAGGAGGAGGAGGAGGACTTAATTTCCAGTGGAGGAGGAGGAGGACTTAATTTCCAGTGGAGGAGGAGGAGGACTTAATTTCCAGTGGAGGAGGAGGAGGACTTAATTTCCAGAGGAGGAGGAGGAGGACTTAATTTCCAGAGGAGGAGGAGGAGGACTTAATTTCCAGAGGAGGAGGAGGTGGTGGAGGAGGAGGAGGAGGAGGAGGAGGAGGAGGACTTAATTTCCAGAGGAGGAGGAGGTGGAGGAGGAGGACTTAATTTCCAGAGGAGGAGGAGGTGGAGGACAAGGACTTTCTTTCCAGAGGAGGAGGAGGACAAGGACTTTCTTTCCAGAGGAGGAGGAGGATGAGGACTTTCTTTCCAGAGGAGGAGGAGGACGAGGACGAGGACTTTCTTTCCAGAGGAGGAGAAGGAGGAGGACGAGGACTTTCTTTCCAGAGGAGGAGAAGGAGGAGGACGAGGACTTTCTTTCCAGAGGAGGAGAAGGAGGAGGACGAGGACTTTCTTTCCAGAGGAGGAGAAGGAGGAGGACGAGGACTTTCTTTCCAGAGGAGGAGAAGGAGGAGGACAAGGACTTTCTTTCCAGAGGAGGAGAAGGAGGAGGAGGAGAACTTTCCGAAGGGAGGAGGAGGAGGAGGAGGAGGAGGACGACGACTTTCTTTCCGGAGGACGAGGACTTTCCGGAGGAGGAGGAGGAGGACGAGGACTTTCTTTCCAGAAGAGGAGGAGGAGGACGAGGACTTTCTTTCCAGAAGAGGAGGAGGAGGACGAGGACTTTCTTTCCAGAGGAGGAGGACGAGGACGAGGACTTTCTTTCCAGAGGAGGAGGAGGAGGACAAGGACTTTCTTTCCAGAGGAGGAGGAGGAGGAGAACTTTCTGAAGGGAGGAGGAGGAGGAGGAGGAGGAGGATGACAACGACTTTCTTTCCGGAGGACAAGGACTTTCCGGAGGAGGAGGAGGAGGACGAGGACGAGGACTTTCTTTCCAGAGGAGGAGGAGGAGGAGAACTTTCTGAAGGGAGGAGGAGGAGGAGGAGGACGACAACGACTTTCTTTCCGGAGGACGAGGACTTTCCGGAGGAGGAGGAGGAGGACGAGGACGAGGACTTTCTTTCCAGAAGAGGAGGAGGAGGACGAGGACTTTCTTTCCAGAAGAGGAGGAGGAGGACGAGGACTTTCTTTCCAGAGGAGGAGGAGGAGGACGAGGACTTTCTTTCCAGAGGAGGAGGAGGAGGACGAGGACTTTCTTTCCAGAGGAGGAGGAGGAGGACAAGGACTTTCTTTCCAGAGGAGGAGGAGGAGGAGAACTTTCTGAAGGGAGGAGGAGGAGGAGGAGGACGACAACGACTTTCTTTCCGGAGGACGAGGACTTTGAGGAGGAGGAGGACGAGGACGAGGACTTTCTTTCCAGAAGAGGAGGAGGAGGACGAGGACTTTCTTTCCAGAAGAGGAGGAGGAGGACGAGGACTTTCTTTCCAGAAGAGGAGGAGGACGAGGACTTTCTTTCCAGAGGAGGAGGAGGACGAGGACTTTCTTTCCAGAGGAGCAGGAGGAGGACAAGGACTTTCTGAAGGGAGGAGGAGGAGGAGGACGACGACAACGACTTTCTTTCCGGAGGACAAGGACTTTCTTTCCAGAGGAGGAGGAGGAGGACGAGGACTTTCTTTCCAGAGGAGGAGGAGGACGAGGACTTTCTTTCCAGAGGAGGAGGAGGACGAGGACTTTCTTTCCAGAGGAGGACGAGGACTTTCTTTCCAGAGGAGGACGAGGACTTTCTTTTCAGGGGAGGACGAGGACGAGGATTTTCTTTTCAGGGGAGGACGAGGACGAGGATTTTCTTTTCAGGGGAGGACGAGGATTTTCTTTTCAGGGGAGGACGAGGACTTTCTTTTCAGGGGAGGACGAGGACGAGGATTTTCTTTTCAGGGGAGGACGAGGACGAGGATTTTCTTTTCAGGGGAGGACGAGGATTTTCTTTTCAGGGGAGGACGAGGATTTTCTTTTCAGGGGAGGACGAGGGGAGGAGGAGGAGGAGGAGGAGGAGGACTTAAATTTCTGGAGGAGGAGGAGGAGGAGGAGGAGGAGGAGGAGGAGGACTTTCTTTTCAGGGGAGGACGAGGAGGAGGACTTTCTTTTCGGAGGACGAGGAGGAGGAGGAGGAGGACTTTCTTTTCAGGGGAGGAGGAGGAGGAGGACTTTCTTTTCAGGGGAGGAGGAGGAGGACTTTTCAGGGGAGGGGGAGGAGGAGGAGGACTTTTCAGGGGAGGACGAGGAGGAGGAGGACTTTCTTTTCAGGGGAGGACGAGGAGGAGGACTTTCTTTTCAGGGGAGGACGAGGAGGAGGACTTTCTTTTCAGGGGAGGACGAGGAGGAGGACTTTCTTTTCAGGGGAGGACGAGGAGGAGGACTTTCTTTTCAGGGGAGGACGAGGAGGAGGACTTTCTTTTCAGGGGAGGACGAGGAGGAGGACTTTCTTTTCAGGGGAGGACGAGGAGGAGGATTTTCTTTTCAGGGGAGGACGAGGAGGAGGATTTTCTTTTCAGGGGAGGACGAGGAGGAGGACTTTCTTTTCAGGGGAGGACGAGGAGGAGGACTTTCTTTTCAGGGGAGGACGAGGAGGAGGACTTTCTTTTCAGGGGAGGACGAGGAGGAGGACTTTCTTTTCAGGGGAGGACGAGGAGGAGGACTTTCTTTCCAGAGGAGGAGGAGGTGGAGGAGGAGAGGACTTTCTTTCCAGAGGAGGAGGAGGTCTTTCTTTCCAGAGGAGTTGGAGGAGGAGGAGGAGAAGAACTTTCTGAAGGGAGGAGGAGGATTTTCTTTTCAGAGGAGGAGGAGGACGAGGACGAGGATTTTCTTTTCAGAGGAGGAGGAGGACGAGGACTTTCTTTTCAGAGGAGGAGGAGGAGGACGAGGACGAGGACTTTCTTTTCAGAGGAGGAGGAGGACGAGGACGAGGACTTTCTTTCCAGAGGAGGAGGAGGACGAGGACTTTCTTTCCAGAGGAGGAGGAGGACGAGGACTTTCTTCCCAGAGGAGGAGGAGGAGGAGGAGGAGGAGGACTTTCTTTCCAGAGGAGGAGGAGGAGGAGGAGGAGGACTTTCTTTCAGGAGGAGGAGGAGGAGGAGGAGGACTTTCTTTCAGGAGGAGGAGGAGGAGGAGGAGAAGAACTTTCTGAAGGGAGGAGGACGAGGAGGAGGATTTTCTTTTCAGAGGAGGAGGAGGACGAGGAGGAGGATTTTCTTTTCAGAGGAGGAGGAGGAGGAGGAGGAGGAGGAGGATTTTCTTTTCAGAGGAGGAGGAGGACGAGGACGAGGATTTTCTTTTCAGAGGAGGACGAGGACGAGGATTTTCTTTTCAGAGGAGGAGGACGACGAGGACGAGGATTTTCTTTTCAGAGGAGGAGGAGGAGGAGGAGGACGAGGATTTTCTTTTCAGAGGACGAGGACGAGGACTTTCTTTTCAGAGGAGGACGAGGACGAGGACTTTCTTTTCAGACGAGGACGAGGATTTTCTTTTCAGAGGAGGAGGAGGACGAGGACGAGGATTTTCTTTTCAGAGGAGGAGGAGGACGAGGACGAGGATTTTCTTTTCAGAGGAGGAGGACGACGAGGACGAGGATTTTCTTTTCAGAGGAGGAGGAGGACGAGGACGAGGACTTTCTTTCCGGAGGAGGAGGAGGACGAGGAGGAGGAGGAGGATTTTCTTTTCAGAGGAGGAGGAGGAGGATTTTCTTTTCGGAGGAGGAGGAGGAGGAGGAGGAGGAGGAGGAGGAGGATTTTCTTTTCAGAGGAGGAGGAGGAGGAGGAGGAGGATTTTCTTTTCAGAGGAGGACGAGGACGAGGATTTTCTTTTCAGAGGAGGAGGAGGAGGAGGAGGTGGAGGTGGAGGAGGAGGAGGAGGTGGAGGAGGAGGACTTAATTTCAGGAGGAGGAGGTGGAGGAGGAGGAGGACTTAATTTCCAGAGGAGGAGGAGGTGGAGGAGGAGGAGGAGGACTTAATTTCCGGAGGAGGAGGAGGAGGAGGACTTAATTTCCAGAGGAGGAGGAGGAGGTGGAGGAGGAGGAGGAGGACTTAATTTCCAGAGAAGGTGGAGGAGGAGGTGGAGGAGGAGGAGGAGGAGGAGGAGGAGGAAGAGGACTTAATTTCCGGAGGAGGAGGAGGAGGATTTTCTTTTCGGAGGAGGAGGAGGAGGAGGATTTTCTTTTCAGAGGAGGAGGAGGAGGAGGAGGAGGAGGAGGAGGATTTTCTTTTCAGAGGAGGACGAGGACGAGGATTTTCTTTTCAGAGGAGGAGGAGGACGAGGAGGAGGAGGTGGAGGAGGAGGACTTAATTTCAGGAGGAGGAGGTGGAGGAGGAGGAGGAGGAGGAGGACTTAATTTCCAGAGGAGGAGGAGGTGGAGGAGGAGGAGGAGGACTTAATTTCCGGAGGAGGAGGACTTAATTTCCAGAGGAGGAGGAGGTGGAGGAGGAGGTGGAGGAGGACTTAATTTCCAGAGAAGGTGGAGGAGGAGGAGGAGGAGGAAGAGGACTTAATTTCTGGAGGAGGAGGAGGAGGAGGAGGAGGAGGACTTAATTTCCAGAGTAGGAGGAGGTGGAGGAGGAGGAGGACTTAATTTCAGGAGGAGGAGGTGGAGGAGGAGGAGGACTTAATTTCCGGAGGAGGAGGTGGAGGAGGAGGAGGACTTAATTTCCAGAGGAGGAGGAGGTGGAGGAGGAGGACTTAATTTCCGGAGGAGGAGGAGGACTTAATTTCCAGAGTAGGAGGAGGTGGAGGAGGAGGAGGAGGAGGACTTAATTTCCAGAGGAGGAGGAGGAGGATGAGGAGGTGGAGGAGGAGGAGGACTTAATTTCCGGAGGAGGAGGTGGAGGTGGAGGAGGAGGAGGAGGACTTAATTTCCAGAGGAGGAGGAGGAGGAGGAGGAGGACTTAATTTCCAGAGGAGGAGGAGGAGGACTTAATTTCCAGAGGAGGAGGAGGAGGAGGAGGACTTAATTCTTAATTTCCAGAGGAGGAGGAGGAGGAGGAGGAGGACTTAATTTCCAGAGGTGGAGGAGGTGGAGGAGGAGGAGGAGGAGGACTTAATTTCCAGAGGAGGAGGAGGTGGAGGAGGAGGTGGAGGACTTAATTTCCAGAGGAGGAGGAGGTGGAGGAGGAGGAGGAGGAGGACTTAATTTCCAGAGGAGGAGGAGGAGGAGGAGGAGGACTTAATTTCCAGAGGTGGAGGAGGAGGAGGAGGAGGACTTAATTTCCAGAGGGGGAGGAGGTGGAGGAGGAGGAGGAGGAGGAGGAGGTGGAGGAGGAGGTGGAGGAGGAGGACTTAATTTCAGGAGGAGGAGGAGGAGGAGGAGGAGGACTTAATTTCCAGAGGAGGAGGAGGTGGAGGAGGAGGAGGAGGACTTAATTTCCAGAGGTGGAGGAGGAGGTGGAGGTGGAGGAGGAGGAGGAAGAGGACTTAATTTCCGGAGGAGGAGGAGGATTTTCTTTTCGGAGGAGGAGGAGGATTTTCTTTTCAGAGGAGGAGGAGGAGGAGGAGGAGGAGGAGGAGGAGGAGGAGGAGGACTTAATTTCCAGAGGAGGAGGAGGTGGAGGAGGAGGAGGAGGAGGACTTAATTTCCAGAGTAGGAGGAGGTGGAGGAGGAGGAGGACTTAATTTCAGGAGGAGGAGGTGGAGGAGGAGGAGGAGGAGGACTTAATTTCCAGAGGAGGAGGAGGTGGAGGAGGACTTAATTTCAGGAGGAGGAGGTGGAGGAGGAGGAGGAGGAGGAGGACTTAATTTCCAGAGGAGGAGGAGGTGGAGGAGGAGGAGGAGGAGGAGGAGGACTTAATTTCCAGAGGAGGAGGAGGTGGAGGAGGAGGAGGACTTAATTTCAGGAGGAGGAGGTGGAGGAGGAGGAGGAGGAGGAGGACTTAATTTCCAGAGTAGGAGGAGGTGGAGGAGGAGGAGGACTTAATTTCAGGAGGAGGTGGAGGAGGAGGAGGAGGAGGAGGAGGACTTAATTTCCAGAGTAGGAGGAGGTGGAGGAGGAGGAGGACTTAATTTCAGGAGGAGGAGGTGGAGGAGGAGGAGGACTTAATTTCCAGAGGAGGAGGAGGTGGAGGAGGAGGAGGAGGAGGAGGAGGAGGAGGAGGAGGAGGACTTAATTTCCAGAGGAGGAGGAGGTGGAGGAGGACTTAATTTCAGGAGGAGGAGGTGGAGGAGGAGGAGGAGGAGGAGGACTTAATTTCCAGAGGAGGAGGAGGTGGAGGAGGAGGAGGAGGACTTAATTTCCAGAGGAGGAGGAGGAGGACTTAATTTCCAGAGGAGATGGAGGAGGAGGAGGAGGAGGAGGAGGACTTAATTTCCGGAGGAGGAGGAGGAGGAGGAGGACTTAATTTCCAGAGTAGGAGGAGGTGGAGGAGGAGGAGGAGGACTTAATTTCCAGAGGAGGAGGACTTAATTTCCAGAGGAGGAGGAGGATGAGGAGGAGGAGGAGGTGGAGGACTTAATTTCCAGAGGAGGAGGAGGTGGAGGAGGAGGAGGAGGAGGAGGACTTAATTTCCAGAGGAGGAGGAGGAGGAGGAGGAGGAGGACTTAATTTCCAGAGGAGGAGGAGGAGGAGGAGGAGGAGGACTTAATTTCCAGAGGAGGAGGAGGAGGAGGAGGAGGAGGTGGAGGAGGAGGAGGAGGACTTTCCAGAGGAGGAGGAGGAGGAGGAGGACTTAATTTCCAGAGGAGGAGGAGGAGGACTTAATTTCCAGAGGAGGAGGAGGAGGAGGAGGAGGACTTAATTTCCAGAGGTGGAGGAGGTGGAGGAGGAGGAGGACTTAATTTCCAGAGGAGGAGGAGGTGGAGGAGGAGGAGGAGGAGGAGGACTTAATTTCCAGAGGAGGAGGAGGACTTAATTTCCAGAGGAGGAGGAGGAGGAGGACTTAATTTCCAGAGGAGGAGGAGGAGGACTTAATTTCCAGAGGAGGAGGAGGTGGAGGAAGAGGAGGAGGAGGACTTAATTTCCAGAGGAGGAGGAGGTGGAGGAAGAGGAGGAGGAGGAGGAGGAGGAGGACTTAATTTCCAGAGGAGGAGGAGGTGGAGGAGGAGGAGGAGGAGGACTTAATTTCCAGTAGAGGAGGAGGAGGACTTAATTTCCAGTGGAGGAGGAGGAGGACTTAATTTCCAGTGGAGGAGGAGGAGGACTTAATTTCCAGAGGAGGAGGAGGAGGACTTAATTTCCAGAGGAGGAGGAGGAGGACTTAATTTCCAGAGGAGGAGGAGGTGGTGGAGGAGGAGGAGGAGGAGGAGGAGGACTTAATTTCCAGAGGAGGAGGAGGTGGAGGAGGAGGAGGACTTTCTTTCCAGAGAAGGAGGAGGAGGACGACGAGGACTTTCTTTCCAGAGAAGGAGGAGGACGACGAGGACTTTCTTTCCAGAGGAGGAGGAGGAGGACGAGGACTTTCTTTCCAGAGGAGGAGGAGGAGGACGAGGACTTTCTTTCCAGAGGAGGAGGAGGAGGACAAGGACTTTCTTTCCAGAGGAGGAGGAGGACGAGGACTTTCTTTCCAGAGGAGGAGGAGGAGGACTTTCTTTCCGGAGGAGGAGGAGGAGGACTTTCTTTCCAGAGGAGGAGGAGGTGGAGGACTTTCTTTCCGGAGGAGAAGGAGGACTTTCTTTCCGGAGGAGGAGGAGGAGGTCGAGGACTTTCTTTCCAGAGGAGGAGGAGGAGGACTTTCTTTCCAGAGGAAGAGGAGGAGGAGGAATTTCTTTCCAGAGGAGGGAGGAGGAGGAGGACGACTTTCTTTCCAGAGGAGGAGGAGGACGACTTTCTTTCCAGAGGAGGAGGAGGAGGAGGAGGAGGAGGAGGAGGACTTTCTTTCCAGAGGAAGAGGACTTTCTTTCCAGAGGAGGAGGAGGAGGAGGACTTTCTTTCCGGAGGAGGACTCTTTCCAAAGGAGGACTCTTTCCAGAGGAGGAGGGTGAGGACTTTCTTTCCGGGGAGGAGGAGGAGGACTTTCTTTCCGGAGGAGGAGGAGGAGGAGGACTTTCTTTCCAGAGGAGGAGGACGAGGACTTTCTTTCCAGAGGAGGACGAGGAGGAGGACTTTCTTTTCAGGGGAGGATGAGGACGAGGACTTTCTTTCCAGAGGAGGAGGAGGCGGAGGACGACTTTCTTTCTGGAGGAGGAGGAGGAGGAGGAGGAGGAGGAGGAGGAGGACTTTCTTTCCAGAGCAGGAGGACTTTCTTTCCAGAGGAAGAGGACTTTCTTTCTGGAGGAGGAGGAGGAGGACTTTCTTTCTAGAGGAGGAGGAAGAGGACTTTCTTTCCAGAGGAGGAGGAAGAAGGACGAAGACTTTCTTTCCAGAGGAGGACGACGAGGACTTTCTTTCCAAAGGAGGAGGAGGAGGACGAGGACTTTCTTTCCAAAGGAGGACGAGGACTTTCTTTCCAAAGGAGGAGAAGGAGGACGAGGACTTTCTTTCCAGAGGAGGAGGAGGAGGAGCAGCACTTTCTTTCCAGAGGAAGAGGGAGGAGGACTTTCTTTCCAGAGGAGGACGAGGACTTTCTTTCCAGAGGAGGACGAGGAGGAGGAGGACTTTCTTTCCAGAGGAGGATGAGGACTTTCTTTCCAGAATAGGAGGAAGAAGGATGAGGACTTTCTTTCCAGAAGAAGAGGAGGAGGACTTTCTTTCCAGAGGAGGAGGAGGACAAGGACTTTCTTTCCAGGGGAGGACAAGGACTTTATTTACAGAGGAGGAGGAGGAGGAGGAGGATGAGGACTTTCTTTCTAGAAGAGGAGGAAGAACGGAGGAGGAGGAGGAGGACTTTCTTTCCAGAGGAGGAGGAGAAGGAGGAATTTCTTTCCGGAGAAAAGGAGGAGGAGGAGGAGGAGGACGAGGACTTTCTTTCCAGAGGAGCAGGAGGAGGACAAGGACTTTCTGAAGGGAGGAGGAGGAGGAGGACGACGACAACGACTTTCTTTCCGGAGGACAAGGACTTTCTTTCCAGAGGAGGAGGAGGAGGACGAGGACTTTCTTTCCAGAGGAGGAGGAGGACGAGGACTTTCTTTCCAGAGGAGGAGGAGGACGAGGACTTTCTTTCCAGAGGAGGACGAGGACTTTCTTTTCAGGGGAGGACGAGGACGAGGATTTTCTTTTCAGGGGAGGACGAGGACGAGGATTTTCTTTTCAGGGGAGGACGAGGATTTTCTTTTCAGGGGAGGACGAGGACTTTCTTTTCAGGGGAGGACGAGGACGAGGATTTTCTTTTCAGGGGAGGACGAGGACGAGGATTTTCTTTTCAGGGGAGGACGAGGATTTTCTTTTCAGGGGAGGACGAGGATTTTCTTTTCAGGGGAGGACGAGGATTTTCTTTTCAGGGGAGGACGAGGGGAGGAGGAGGAGGAGGAGGAGGGACTTAAATTTCCGGAGGAGGAGGAGGAGGAGGAGGAGGAGGAGGACGACTTTCTTTTCAGGGGAGGACGAGGAGGAGGACTTTCTTTTCGGAGGGACGAGGAGGAGGAGGAGGAGGACTTTCTTTTCAGGGGAGGAGGAGGAGGAGGACTTTCTTTTCAGGGGAGGAGGAGGAGGACTTTTCAGGGGAGGACGAGGAGGAGGAGGACTTTCTTTTCAGGGGAGGACGAGGAGGAGGACTTTCTTTTCAGGGGAGGACGAGGAGGAGGACTTTCTTTTCAGGGGAGGACGAGGAGGAGGACTTTCTTTTCAGGGGAGGACGAGGAGGAGGACTTTCTTTTCAGGGGAGGACGAGGAGGAGGACTTTCTTTTCAGGGGAGGACAAGGAGGAGGACTTTCTTTTCAGGGGAGGACGAGGAGGAGGACTTTCTTTTCAGGGGAGGACGAGGAGGAGGACTTTCTTTTCAGGGGAGGACGAGGAGGAGGATTTTCTTTTCAGGGGAGGACGAGGAGGAGGATTTTCTTTTCAGGGGAGGACGAGGAGGAGGATTTTCTTTTCAGGGGAGGACGAGGAGGAGGACTTTCTTTTCAGGGGAGGACGAGGAGGAGGACTTTCTTTTCAGGGGAGGACGAGGAGGAGGACTTTCTTTTCAGGGGAGGACGAGGAGGAGGACTTTCTTTCCAGAGGAGGAGGAGGTGGAGGAGGAGAGGACTTTCTTTCCAGAGGAGGAGGAGGTCTTTCTTTCCAGAGGAGTTGGAGGAGGAGGAGGAGAAGAACTTTCTGAAGGGAGGAGGAGGATTTTCTTTTCAGAGGAGGAGGAGGACGAGGATTTTCTTTTCAGAGGAGGAGGAGGACGAGGACTTTCTTTTCAGAGGAGGAGGAGGAGGACGAGGATGAGGACTTTCTTTTCAGAGGAGGAGGAGGACGAGGACTTTCTTTCCAGAGGAGGAGGAGGACGAGGACTTTCTTTCCAGAGGAGGAGGAGGACGAGGACTTTCTTTCCAGAGGAGGAGGAGGAGGAGGAGGAGGAGGAGGAGGACTTTCCGGAGGAGGAGGACTTTCTTTCAGGAGGAGGAGGAGGAGGAGGAGGACTTTCTTTCAGGAGGAGGAGGAGGAGGAGGAGGAGGAGAAGAACTTTCTGAAGGGAGGAGGACGAGGAGGAGGATTTTCTTTTCAGAGGAGGAGGAGGACGAGGAGGAGGATTTTCTTTTCAGAGGAGGAGGAGGAGGAGGAGGAGGAGGAGGAGGAGGATTTTCTTTTCAGAGGAGGAGGAGGACGAGGACGAGGATTTTCTTTTCAGAGGAGGAGGAGGACGAGGATTTTCTTTTCAGAGGAGGAGGACGACGAGGACGAGGATTTTCTTTGAGGAGGAGGAGGAGGAGGAGGAGGAGGATTTTCTTTTCAGAGGACGAGGACGAGGACTTTCTTTTCAGAGGAGGACGAGGACGAGGACTTTCTTTTCAGACGAGGACGAGGATTTTCTTTTCAGAGGAGGAGGAGGACGAGGACGAGGATTTTCTTTTCAGAGGAGGAGGAGGACGAGGACGAGGATTTTCTTTTCAGAGGAGGAGGACGACGAGGACGAGGATTTTCTTTTCAGAGGAGGAGGAGGACGAGGACGAGGACTTTCTTTCCGGAGGAGGAGGAGGACGAGGAGGAGGAGGAGGAGGATTTTCTTTTCAGAGGAGGAGGAGGAGGAGGAGGATTTTCTTTTAGGAGGAGGAGGAGGAGGAGGAGGAGGAGGAGGATTTTCTTTTCAGAGGAGGAGAGGAGGAGGATTTTCTTTTCAGAGGAGGACGAGGACGAGGATTTTCTTTTCAGAGGAGGAGGAGGACGAGGAGGTGGAGGTGGAGGAGGAGGTGGAGGTGGAGGAGGAGGACTTAATTTCAGGAGGAGGAGGTGGAGGAGGAGGAGGACTTAATTTCCAGAGGAGGAGGAGGTGGAGGAGGAGGAGGAGGACTTAATTTCCGGAGGAGGAGGAGGAGGAGGACTTAATTTCCAGAGGAGGAGGAGGAGGTGGAGGAGGAGGAGGAGGACTTAATTTCCAGAGAAGGTGGAGGAGGAGGTGGAGGAGGAGGAGGAGGAGGAGGAGGAGGAGGAGGAAGAGGACTTAATTTCCGGAGGAGGAGGAGGAGGATTTTCTTTTCGGAGGAGGAGGAGGAGGATTTTCTTTTCAGAGGAGGAGGAGGAGGAGGAGGAGGAGGAGGAGGAGGAGGAGGATTTTCTTTTCAGAGGAGGACGAGGACGAGGATTTTCTTTTCAGAGGAGGAGGAGGACGAGGAGGAGGTGGAGGAGGAGGACTTAATTTCAGGAGGAGGAGGTGGAGGAGGAGGAGGAGGAGGACTTAATTTCCAGAGGAGGAGGAGGTGGAGGAGGAGGAGGAGGACTTAATTTCCGGAGGAGGAGGACTTAATTTCCAGAGGAGGAGGAGGTGGAGGAGGAGGTGGAGGAGGACTTAATTTCCAGAGAAGGTGGAGGAGGAGGAGGAGGAGGAAGAGGACTTAATTTCTGGAGGAGGAGGAGGAGGAGGAGGAGGAGGAGGACTTAATTTCCAGAGTAGGAGGAGGTGGAGGAGGAGGACTTAATTTCAGGAGGAGGAGGTGGAGGAGGAGGAGGACTTAATTTCCGGAGGAGGAGGTGGAGGAGGAGGAGGAGGAGGACTTAATTTCCAGAGGAGGAGGAGGTGGAGGAGGAGGACTTAATTTCCGGAGGAGGAGGAGGACTTAATTTCCAGAGTAGGAGGAGGTGGAGGAGGAGGAGGACTTAATTTCCAGAGGAGGAGGAGGAGGATGAGGAGGTGGAGGAGGAGGAGGACTTAATTTCCGGAGGAGGAGGTGGAGGTGGAGGAGGAGGAGGAGGACTTAATTTCCAGAGGAGGAGGAGGAGGAGGAGGAGGACTTAATTTCCAGAGGAGGAGGAGGAGGAGGAGGACTTAATTTCCAGAGGAGGAGGAGGAGGAGGAGGACTTAATTTCCAGAGGAGGAGGAGGAGGAGGAGGAGGACTTAATTTCCAGAGGTGGAGGAGGTGGAGGAGGAGGAGGAGGACTTAATTTCCAGAGGAGGAGGAGGTGGAGGAGGAGGAGGAGGTGGAGGACTTAATTTCCAGAGGAGGAGGAGTGGAGGAGGAGGAGGAGGAGGACTTAATTTCCAGAGGAGGAGGAGGAGGAGGAGGAGGACTTAATTTCCAGAGGTGGAGGAGGGAGGACTTAATTTCCAGAGGAGGAGGAGGTGGAGGAGGAGGAGGAGGAGGAGGTGGAGGAGGAGGACTTAATTTCAGGAGGAGGAGGAGGACTTAATTTCCAGAGGAGGAGGAGGTGGAGGAGGAGGAGGAGGACTTAATTTCCAGAGGAGGAGGAGGAGGTGGAGGAGGAGGAGGAGGAGGACTTAATTTCAAGAGAAGGTGGAGGAGGAGGTGGAGGTGGAGGAGGAGGAGGAAGAGGACTTAATTTCCGGAGGAGGAGGAGGAGGAGGATTTTCTTTTCGGAGGAGGAGGAGGATTTTCTTTTCAGAGGAGGAGGAGGAGGAGGACTTAATTTCGGAGGAGGAGGAGGAGGACTTAATTTCCAGAGGAGGAGGAGGTGGAGGAGGAGGAGGAGGAGGACTTAATTTCCAGAGTAGGAGGAGGTGGAGGAGGAGGAGGACTTAATTTCAGGAGGAGGAGGTGGAGGAGGAGGAGGAGGAGGAGGACTTAATTTCCAGAGTAGGAGGAGGAGGAGGAGGAGGAGGACTTAATTTCCAGAGGAGGAGGAGGTGGAGGAGGAGGAGGACTTAATTTCAGGAGGAGGAGGTGGAGGAGGAGGAGGAGGAGGACTTAATTTCCAGAGTAGGAGGAGGTGGAGGAGGAGGAGGACTTAATTTCAGGAGGAGGTGGAGGAGGAGGAGGAGGAGGAGGAGGAGGAGGACTTAATTTCCAGAGTAGGAGGAGGTGGAGGAGGAGGAGGACTTAATTTCAGGAGGAGGAGGTGGAGGAGAGGAGGACTTAATTTCCAGAGGAGGAGGAGGTGGAGGAGGAGGAGGAGGAGGAGGAGGAGGACTTAATTTCCAGAGGAGGAGGAGGTGGAGGAGGACTTAATTTCAGGAGGAGGAGGTGGAGGAGGAGGAGGAGGAGGAGGACTTAATTTCCAGAGGAGGAGGAGGTGGAGGAGGAGGAGGAGGAGGACTTAATTTCCAGAGGAGGAGGACTTAATTTCCAGAGGAGATGGAGGAGGAGGAGGAGGAGGAGGAGGACTTAATTTCCGGAGGAGGAGGAGGAGGACTTAATTTCCAGAGTAGGAGGAGGTGGAGGAGGAGGACTTAATTTCCAGAGGAGGAGGACTTAATTTCCAGAGGAGGAGGAGGATGAGGAGGAGGAGGAGGTGGAGGACTTAATTTCAGAGGAGGAGGAGGTGGAGGAGGAGGAGGAGGACTTAATTTCCAGAGGAGGAGGAGGAGGAGGAGGAGGAGGAGGACTTCATTTCCAGAGGAGGAGGAGGAGGAGGAGGAGGACTTAATTTCCAGAGGAGGAGGAGGAGGAGGAGGAGGAGGAGGAGGAGGTGGAGGAGGAGGAGGAGGACTTTCCAGAGGGAGGAGGAGGAGGAGGAGGACTTAATTTCCAGAGGAGGAGGAGGAGGACTTAATTTCCAGAGGAGGAGGAGGAGGAGGAGGAGGACTTAATTTCCAGAGGTGGAGGAGGTGGAGGAGGAGGAGGACTTAATTTCCAGAGGAGGAGGAGGAGGAGGAGGAGGAGGAGGAGGAGGACTTAATTCCAGAGGAGGAGGAGGAGGAGGACTTAATTTCCAGAGGAGGAGGAGGAGGACTTAATTTCCAGAGGAGGAGGTGGAGGAAGAGGAGGAGGAGAGGACTTAATTTCCAGAGGAGGAGGAGGTGGAGGAAGAGGAGGAGGAGGAGGAGGAGGAGGACTTAATTTCCAGAGGAGGAGGAGGTGGAGGAGGAGGAGGAGGAGGACTTAATTTCCAGTGGAGGAGGAGGAGGACTTAATTTCCAGTGGAGGAGGAGGAGGACTTAATTTCCAGTGGAGGAGGAGGAGGACTTAATTTCCAGTGGAGGAGGAGGAGGACTTAATTTCCAGAGGAGGAGGAGGAGGACTTAATTTCCAGAGGAGGAGGAGGAGGACTTAATTTCCAGAGGAGGAGGAGGTGGTGGAGGAGGAGGAGGAGGAGGAGGAGGAGGACTTAATTTCCAGAGGAGGAGGAGGTGGAGGAGGAGGAGGACTTTCTTTCCAGAGAAGGAGGAGGAGGACGACGAGGACTTTCTTTCCAGAGAAGGAGGAGGACGACGAGGACTTTCTTTCCAGAGGAGGAGGAGGAGGACGAGGACTTTCTTTCCAGAGGAGGAGGAGGACGACGAGGACTTTCTTTCCAGAGGAGGAGGAGGAGGACAAGGACTTTCTTTCCAGAGGAGGAGGAGGACGAGGACTTTCTTTCCAGAGGAGGAGGAGGACGAGGACTTTCTTTCCAGAGGAGGAGGAGGACGAGGACTTTCTTTCCAGAGGAGGAGGAGGACGAGGACTTTCTTTCCAGAGGAGGAGGAGGACGAGGACATTCTTTCCAGAGGAGGAGGAGGACGAGGACTTTCTTTCCAGAGGAGGAGGAGGAGGAGGAGGAGGAGGAGGAGGAGGAGGACTTTCTTTTCAGGGGAGGACGAGGACGAGGATTTTCTTTTCAGGGGAGGATGAGGACGAGGACTTAATTTCCAGAGGAGGAGGGGGATGATGGAGGACTTAATTTCCAGAAGAGGAGGAAAGACGGAGGAGGAGGACTTTTTTTCTGGAGGAGGAGGAGGACTTTCTTTCCAGAGGAGGAGGAGGAGGACTTTCTTTCCGGAGGAGGAGGAGGAGGACTTTCTTTCCAGAGGAGGAGGAGGTGGAGGACTTTCTTTCCGGAGGAGAAGGAGGACTTTCTTTCCGGAGGAGGAGGAGGAGGTCGAGGACTTTCTTTCCAGAGGAGGAGGAGGAGGAGGAGGACTTTCTTTCCAGAGGAAGAGGAGGAGGAGGACTTTCTTTCCAGAGGAGGGAGGAGGAGGAGGACGACTTTCTTTCCAGAGGAGGAGGAGGACGACTTTCTTTCCAGAGGAGGGAGGAGGAGGAGGAGGAGGAGGACTTTCTTTCCAGAGGAAGAGGACTTTCTTTCCAGAGGAGGAGGAGGAGGAGGAGGACTTTCTTTCCGGAGGAGGACTCTTTCCAAAGGAGGACTCTTTCCAGAGGAGGAGGGTGAGGACTTTCTTTCCGGGGAGGAGGAGGAGGACTTTCTTTCCGGAGGAGGAGGAGGAGGAGGAGGACTTTCTTTCCAGAGGAGGAGGACGAGGACTTTCTTTCCAGAGGAGGACGAGGAGGAGGACTTTCTTTTCAGGGGAGGATGAGGACGAGGACTTTCTTTCCAGAGGAGGAGGAGGCGGAGGACGACTTTCTTTCTGGAGGAGGAGGAGGAGGAGGAGGAGGAGGAGGAGGACTTTCTTTCCAGAGGAGGAGGACTTTCTTTCCAGAGGAAGAGGACTTTCTTTCTGGAGGAGGAGGAGGAGGACTTTCTTTCTAGAGGAGGAGGAAGAGGACTTTCTTTCCAGAGGAGGAGGAAGAAGGACGAAGACTTTCTTTCCAGAGGAGGACGACGAGGACTTTCTTTCCAAAGGAGGAGGAGGAGGACGAGGACTTTCTTTCCAAAGGAGGAGAAGGAGGACGAGGACTTTCTTTCCAAAGGAGGAGAAGGAGGACGAGGACTTTCTTTCCAGAGGAGGAGGAGGAGGAGCAGCACTTTCTTTCCAGAGGAAGAGGGAGGAGGACTTTCTTTCCAGAGGAGGACGAGGACTTTCTTTCCAGAGGAGGACGAGGAGGAGGAGGACTTTCTTTCCAGAGGAGGATGAGGACTTTCTTTCCAGAATAGGAGGAAGAAGGATGAGGACTTTCTTTCCAGAAGAAGAGGAGGAGGACTTTCTTTCCAGAGGAGGAGGAGGACAAGGACTTTCTTTCCAGGGGAGGACAAGGACTTTATTTACAGAGGAGGAGGAGGAGGAGGAGGATGAGGACTTTCTTTCTAGAAGAGGAGGAAGAACGGAGGAGGAGGAGGAGGACTTTCTTTCCAGAGGAGGAGGAGAAGGAGGAATTTCTTTCCGGAGAAAAGGAGGAGGAGGAGGAGGAGGACGAGGACTTTCTTTGCAGAGGAGGAGGAGGACGAGGACTTTCTTTGCAGAGGAGGAGGAGGACGAGGACTTTCTTTGCAGAGGAGGAGGAGGACGAGGACTTTCTTTGCAGAGGAGGAGGAGGAGGACGAGGACTTTCTTTGCAGAGGAGGAGGAGGACGAGGACTTTCTTTGCAGAGGAGGAGGAGGACGAGGACTTTCTTTGCAGAGGAGGAGGAGGACGAGGACTTTCTTTGCAGAGGAGGAGGAGGACGAGGACTTTCTTTGCAGAGGAGGAGGAGGACGAGGACTTTCTTTCCAGAGGAGGCGGAGGACGAGGACTTTCTTTCCGGAGAAAAGGAGGAGGAGGAGGAGGAGGAGGACGAGGACTTTCTTTGCAGAGGAGGAGGAGGAGGATGACTTTCTTTGCAGAGGAGGAGGAGGACGAGGACTTTCTTTGCAGAGGAGGAGGAGGACGAGGACTTTCTTTGCAGAGGAGGAGGAGGACGAGGACTTTCTTTGCAGAGGAGGAGGAGGAGGACGAGGACTTTCTTTGCAGAGGAGGAGGAGGACGAGGACTTTCTTTGCAGAGGAGGAGGACGAGGACTTTCTTTGCAGAGGAGGAGGAGGACGAGGACTTTCTTTGCAGAGGAGGAGGAGGACGAGGACTTTCTTTCCAGAGGAGGACGAGGACTTTCTTTCCAGAGGAGGAGGAGGATGAGGACGAGGACTTTCTTTCCAGAGGAGGAGGAGGAGGAGGAGGACTTTCTTTTCAGGGGAGGACGAGGAGGAGGACTTTCTTTTCAGGGGAGGACGAGGACGAGGATTTTCTTTTCAGGGGAGGATGAGGACGAGGACTTTCTTTCCAGAGGAGGAGGAGGAGGAGGAGGACTTTCTTTCCAGGAGGACTTTCTTTCCAGAGGAGGAGGCGGAGGAATTTCTTTCCAGAGGAGGAGGAGGAGGAGGACTTTCTTTCCAGAGGAGGAGGAGGAGGACTTTCTTTCCAGAGGAGGAGGAGGAGGACTTTCTTTCCAGAGGAGGAGGAGGAGGCGGAGAACTTTCTTTCCAGAGGAGGAGGAGGAGGACTTTCTTTCCAGAGGAGGAGGACTTTCTTTCCAGAGGAGGAGGAGGATGAGGACGAGGAGGAGGAGGACAAGAACTTTCTTTCTGGATGTGGAGGACGAGGACTTTCTTTCCAGGGGAGGACGACGACGAGGACGACAAGGAGAAGGACAACGACAAGGACTTCCTTTCTGGAGGAGGAGGACTTCCTTTCTGGAGGGGGAGGAGGAAGAAGAGCAGGACTTCTTTTCAGGAGGAGAAGGAGGAGGACGAGGAAATCCTTTCCGGAGGAGGACGACGACGACTTTCTTTCCGGAGGATGAGGACTTTCCAGAGGAGGAGGAGGAGGACTTTCTTTCCAGAGGAGGACTTTCTTTCCAGAGGAGGACGAGGAGGAGGAGGAGGACTTTCTTTCCAGAGGAGGAGGAGGAGGCGGATGACTTTCTTTCCAGAGGAGGAGGAGGACTTTCTTTCCAGAGGAGGAGGAGGAGGACTTTCTTTCCAGAGGAGGAGGAGGACGAGGAGGAGGAGGACAAGAACTTTCTTTCCGGATGTGGAGGACGAGGACTTTCTTTCCGGAGGAGGACGACGACGACAAGGACGACAAGGAGAAGGACGACAACAAGGACTTCCTTTCTGGAGGAGGAGGACTTCCTTTCTGGAGGAGGAGGACTTCATTTCTGGAGGAGGAGGACTTCCTTTCTGGAGGGGGAGGAGGAAGAAGAGCAGGACTTCTTTTCAGGAGGAGAACGAGGACATCCTTTCCGGAGGAGGAGGACGAGGACTTCCTTTCCGGAGGAGGAGGGGAACTTTCAGAAGGGAGGAGGAGGAAGGAGAACGACGACTTTCTTTCCGGAGGATGAGGACTTTCTGGAGGAGGAGGAGGAAGAGGACTTTCTTTCCGGAGGAGGAAGGATGGAGGAGGAGGAGGACGATGAGGACTTTCTTTCCAGAGGAGGAGGAGGACTTTCTTTCAAGAGAAGGAGGAGGACGAGGACTTTCTTTCCAGAGAAGGAGGAGGACGAGGACTTTCTTTCCAAAGGAGGACAAGGACGAGGACTTTCTTTCCAAAGGAGGAGGAAGAAGAAGGACGGAGGAGGAGGACGACTTTCTTTCCAGAGGAGGAGGAGGACGAGGACTTTCTTTCCAGAGGAGGAGGACTAACTTTCCAGAGAAGGAGGAGGACGACAAGGAGGAAGAGGCGGACAAGGAGGAGGAGGACAAAGAGGTAGAGGAGGAGGACGACAACGAGGACTTTCTTTCCAGAGGAGGAGGAGGACGAAGACTAACTTTCCAGAGGAGGAGGAGGAGGAGGGAGGGAGGAGGACAAGGACTTCCTCTACAGAGGAGGAGGAGGGAGAGGAGGAGGAGACAAGGACTTCCTTTACAGGAGGAGGAGGAGAAGGAGGAGGAGGAGGACAAGGAGGTAGAGGACGAGGACTTCCTTTCCGGAGGTTGGAGGAGGAGGACAAGGACTTGCTTTCAGGAGGAGGAGGAAGAGGGCTTGCTTTCAGGAGGAGGAGGAAGAGGAGGAGGAGGGGAAAGAGAAAGGACTTGCTTTAAGGAGGAGGACGACGAGGACTTGCTTTCAGGAGGAGGAGGACTTCCTTTCCAGAGGAGGAGGAAGAGGACGACGATGAGGATGATAAGGACTTCCTTTCCGTAAGAGGAGGAGGAGGAGGAGGACTTCCTTTCAGGAGGAAGAGGACGACAAGGAGGACTTCCTTTTCAGAGGACAACAAGGACTAACTTTCCGGAGGAGGACAAGTAGGAAGAGGAGGACGAGGACTTCCTTTCCAGTGGAGGAGGTTGAAGGACGACGAGGACTTCCTTTCCGGAGGAGGAGGATGACGACAGGGAGGAAGAGGAGGACGAGGACTTCCTTTCCGGAAGAGGAGGAGGAGGATGAAGACTTCCTTTCCGGAAGAGGAGGAAGAGGAGAATGACGAGTATTTCCTTTCAGGAGGAGGAGGAGGAAGAGGACGACGAGAAATTCCTTTCCAGAAGAGGAGGAGGAGGACTTCCATTCTGGAGGAGGATGAAGACTTCCTTTCTGGAGGAGGAAGAGGACTTCCTCTTCGGGAAGAGGAGGAGGAGGAAGAAGAGGACTTCCTTTCCAGAGGAGGAGGACGACGACAGGGAGGACGAGGACAATGAGGACTTCCTTTCCAGAAGAGGACGAGGACTTCCTTTTCACAGGAGGAGGATGAAGAGGAAGAAGAGGACTTCCTTTCAGGAGGAGGAGGATTTCCTTTCCTGAGGAAGAGGAGGATGAGGACTTCCTTTCCGGAGGAGGACGATAACAGGGAGGAAGACGACGATGAGGACTTCCTTTCCAGAAGAAGACGAGGACTTCCTTTCCAGAAGAGGAGGAAGAGGACTTCCTTTTCAGAGGAGGAGGATGAAGAGGAGGATGAGAACTTCCTTTCGGGAAGAGGAGGAAGAGGATGAAGAGGAGGAGGATGAGGTCTTTCCTTTCTGGAGGAGGAGGAGGAGGAGGAGGAGGAGGAGGATGAGGACTTCCTTTCCAAAAGAGGAAGAGGACGAGGAGGAAGAGAAGGAGGAAGAAGAGGAATTCCTTTCTGGAATAGGTGAAGGAAGAGGAGAAGGACGAGGACTTCCTTTCCGGAGGAAGAGGAGGACGAGGACTTCCTTTCCGGAGGACGAGGACTTCCTTTCCGGAAGAGGAGGACGAGGAGGTAGAGGACTTCCTTTCAGGATGGAGGAGGAAGAGGACTTCCTTTTCAGAGGACAAGGAAGAGGACAAGGACTTCCTTTCCGGAGGAGGAGGACAAGGACTAACTTTCCAGAGGAGCAGGAGGAGGACAAGGAGGATGAGGAGGAGGACGACAAGGAGGAAGTGGAGGACGAGGAGTTCCTCTCTGGAAAAGGAGGAAGAAGAGGACGAGGACTTCCTTTCAGGAAAAGGAGGAGGAAGGGAACTTCGTTGGAGGAGGAGGGAGGAACAGGACTTATTTTCCAGAGGAGGAGGACTTCCTTTCTGGAGGAGGAGAACGAAGACTTTCTTTCCAGAGGAGGAGGAGGAAGACTTTCTTTCCAGAGGAGGAGGACTTGCTTTGAGGAGGAGGAGGAGGAGGAGAAAGAGGACTTGCTTTAAGGAGAAGGACGACGAGGACTTGCTTTCAGGAGGAGGAGGACTTCCTTTCCGAAGGAGGAGGACAAGGACTAACTTTTCGGAGGAGATGGAGGACAAGTAGGAAGAGGACGATGAGGACTTCCTTTCCAGTGGAGGAGGTTGAAGGACGACGAGGACTTCCTTTCCGGGGGAGGAGGACGACGACAGGGAGGAAGAGGAGGACGAGGACTTCCTTTCCGGAAGAGGACGAGGACTTCCTTTCCGGAAGAGGACGAGGACTTCCTTTCCGGAAGAGGACGAGGACTTCCTTTCCGGAAGAGGACGAGGACTTCCTTTCCGGAAGAGGACGAGGACTTCCTTTCCGGAAAAGGACGAGGACTTCCTTTCCGGAAGAGGAGGAAGAGGACAAAGACTTCCTTTCCGGAAGAGGAGGAAGAGGAGAACGACGAGTATTTCCTTTCAGGAGGAGGAGGCAGAGGAGAACGACGAGTATTTCCTTTCAGGAGGAGGAGGAAGAGGACAACGTGGACTTCCTTTACAGAGGAGGAGGAAGAGGACAACGTGGACTTCCTTTACAGAGGAGGAGGAGGACTTCCATTCTGGAGGAGGATGAAGCGGAGGATGAGGACTTCCTTTTCGGCAAGAGGAGGAGGAGGAAGAAGAGGACTTCCTTTCAGGAGGATGAGGACTTCCTTTTCGGGAAGAGGAGGAGGAGGAGGAAGAAGAGGACTTCCTTTCAGGAGGATGAGGACTTCCTTTCCAGAGGAGGAGGACAACGACAGGGAGGAAGAGGACAATGAGGACTTCCTTTCCGGAAGAGGAAGAAGAGGACGAAGACTTCCTTTTCACAGGAGGAGGATGAAGAGGAAGAAGAGGACTTCCTTTCAGGAGGAGGAGGATTTCCTTTCCTGAGGAAGAGGAGGATGAGGACTTCCTTTCCTGAGGAAGACGACAACAGGGAGGAAGAGGACGAAGAGGACTTCCTTTCCAGAAGAGGAGGAAGAGGACTTCCTTTTCAGAGGAGGAGGATGAAGAGGAGGATGAGAACTTCCTTTCGGGAAGAGGAGGAGGAGAACTTCCATTCCGGAGGAGGAGGACGAGGATGAAGAGGAGGAGGATGAGGTCTTCCTTTCTGGAGGAGGAGGATGAGGACTTCCTTTCCAGAGGAGGACGATTTCCTTTCCAAAAGAGGAAGAGGAGGATGAGGACAAGGAGGAAGAAGAATTCCTTTCTGGAATAGGTGAAGGAAGAGGAGAAGGATGAGGACTTACTTTCCGGAGGATGAGGACTTTCTGGAGGAGGAGGAGGAAGAGGACTTTCTTTCCAGAGCAGGAGGAAGAAGGACGAGGACTTTCTTTCCGGAGGAGGAAGGACGGAGGAGGAGGAGGACAACGAGGACTTTCTTTCCAGAGGAGGAGGAGGACGAGGACTTTCTTTCCAGAGAAGGAGGAGGACGAGGACTTTCTTTCCAGAGAAGGAGGAGGACGAGGACTTTCTTTCCAGAGAAGGAGGAGGACGAGGACTTTCTTTCCAGAGAAGGAGGAGGACGAGGACTTTCTTTCCAGAGAAGGAGGAGGGCGAGGACTTTCTTTCCAGAGAAGGAGGAGGGCGAGTACTTTCTTTCCAGAGAAGGAGGAGGGCGAGGACTTTCTTTCCAGAGAAGGAGGAGGGTGAGGACTTTCTTTCCAAAGGAGGACGAGGACGAGGACTTTCTTTCCAGAGGAGGAGGAAGAAGAAGGATGGAGGAGGAGGACGACTTTCTTTCCAGAGGAGGAAGAGGACGAGGACTTTCTTTCCAGAGGAGGAGGACTAACTTTCCAGAGAAGGAGGAGGACGACAAGGAGGAAGAGGCGGACAAGGAGGAGGAGGACAAAGAGGTAGAGGAGGACGAGGACTTTCTTTCCAGAGGAGGAGGAGGAGGATGAAGACTAACTTTCCAGAGGAGGAGGAGGAGGGAGGAGGACAAGGACTTCCTCTACAGAGGAGGAGGAGGAGGACAAGGAGGTAGAGGACGAGGACTTCCTTTCCGGAGGATGGAGGAGGAGGACAAGGACTTGCTTTCAGGAGGAGGAGGAAGAGGACTTGCTTTCAGGAGGAGGAGGAAGAGGAGGAGGAGGGGAAAGAGAAAGGACTTGCTTTAAGGAGGACAACAAGGACTTGCTTTCAGGAGGAGGAGGACTTCCTTTCTGGAGGAGGAGGAAGAGGAAGAGGACAACGATGAGGATGATAAGGACTTCCTTTCCGTAAGAGGAGGAGGAGGACTTCCTTTCAGGAGGAAGAGGACGACAAGGAGGACTTCCTTTTCAGAGGACAACAAGGACTAACTTTCCGGAGGAGGACAAGTAGGAAGAGGAGGACGAGGACTTCCTTTCCAGTGGAGGAGGTTGAAGGACGACGAGGACTTCCTTTCCAGAGGAGGAGGATGACGACAGGGAGGAAGAGGAGGCCGAGGACTTCCTTTCCGGAAGAGGACGAGGACTTCCTTTCCGGAAGAGGAGGAGGATGAAGACTTCCTTTCCGGAAGAGGAGGATGACGAATATTTCCTTTCAGGAGGAGGAGGAGGAAGAGGACGACGAGAAATTCCTTTCCAGAAGAGCAGGAGGAGGACTTCCATTCTGGAGGAGGATGAAGACTTCCTTTCTGGAGGAGGAAGAGGACTTCCTCTTCGGGAAGAGGAGGAGGAGGAAGAAGAGGACTTCCTTTCAGGAGGAGGAGGATGAGGACTTCCTTTCCAGAGGAGGACAATGGGGACTTCCTTTCTGGAAGAGGACGAAGACTTCCTTTCTGGAAGAGGAGGACGAGGACTTCCTTTTCACAGGAGGAGGATGAAGAGGAAGAAGAGGACTTCCTTTCAGGAGGAGGAGGATTTCCTTTCCTGAGGAAGAGGAGGATGAGGACTTCCTTTCCTGAGGAAGACGACAACAGGGAGGAAGAGGACGATGAGGACTTCCTTTCCAGAAGAGGAGGAAGAGGACTTCCTTTTCAGAGGAGGAGGATGAAGAGGAGGATGAGAACTTCCTTTCGGGAAGAGGAGGAAGAGGACGAGGATGAAGAGGAGGAGGAGGAGGTCTTTCCTTTCTGGAGGAGGAGGAGGAGGAGGTTGAGGACTTCCTTTTCAGAGGAGGAGGATGAAGAGGAGGATGAGAACTTCCTTTCGGGAAGAGGAGGAGGAGAACTTCCATTCCGGAGGAGGAGGACGAGGATGAAGAGGAGGAGGATGAGGTCTTCCTTTCTGGAGGAGGAGGATGAGGACTTCCTTTCCAGAGGAGGACGATTTCCTTTCCAAAAGAGGAAGAGGAGGATGAGGACAAGGAGGAAGAAGAATTCCTTTCTGGAATAGGTGAAGGAAGAGGAGAAGGATGAGGACTTACTTTCCGGAGGATGAGGACTTTCTGGAGGAGGAGGAGGAAGAGGACTTTCTTTCCAGAGCAGGAGGAAGAAGGACGAGGACTTTCTTTCCGGAGGAGGAAGGACGGAGGAGGAGGAGGACAACGAGGACTTTCTTTCCAGAGGAGGAGGAGGACGAGGACTTTCTTTCCAGAGAAGGAGGAGGACGAGGACTTTCTTTCCAGAGAAGGAGGAGGACGAGGACTTTCTTTCCAGAGAAGGAGGAGGGCGAGGACTTTCTTTCCAGAGAAGGAGGAGGGCGAGGACTTTCTTTCCAGAGAAGGAGGAGGGCGAGTACTTTCTTTCCAGAGAAGGAGGAGGGCGAGGACTTTCTTTCCAGAGAAGGAGGAGGGTGAGGACTTTCTTTCCAAAGGAGGACGAGGACGAGGACTTTCTTTCCAGAGGAGGAGGAAGAAGAAGGATGGAGGAGGAGGACGACTTTCTTTCCAGAGGAGGAAGAGGACGAGGACTTTCTTTCCAGAGGAGGAGGACTAACTTTCCAGAGAAGGAGGAGGACGACAAGGAGGAAGAGGCGGACAAGGAGGAGGAGGACAAAGAGGTAGAGGAGGACGAGGACTTTCTTTCCAGAGGAGGAGGAGGAGGATGAAGACTAACTTTCCAGAGGAGGAGGAGGAGGGAGGAGGACAAGGACTTCCTCTACAGAGGAGGAGGAGGAGGACAAGGAGGTAGAGGACGAGGACTTCCTTTCCGGAGGATGGAGGAGGAGGACAAGGACTTGCTTTCAGGAGGAGGAGGAAGAGGACTTGCTTTCAGGAGGAGGAGGAAGAGGAGGAGGAGGGGAAAGAGAAAGGACTTGCTTTAAGGAGGACAACAAGGACTTGCTTTCAGGAGGAGGAGGACTTCCTTTCTGGAGGAGGAGGAAGAGGAAGAGGACAACGATGAGGATGATAAGGACTTCCTTTCCGTAAGAGGAGGAGGAGGACTTCCTTTCAGGAGGAAGAGGACGACAAGGAGGACTTCCTTTTCAGAGGACAACAAGGACTAACTTTCCGGAGGAGGACAAGTAGGAAGAGGAGGACGAGGACTTCCTTTCCAGTGGAGGAGGTTGAAGGACGACGAGGACTTCCTTTCCAGAGGAGGAGGATGACGACAGGGAGGAAGAGGAGGCCGAGGACTTCCTTTCCGGAAGAGGACGAGGACTTCCTTTCCGGAAGAGGAGGAGGATGAAGACTTCCTTTCCGGAAGAGGAGGAAGAGGAGAATGACGAATATTTCCTTTCAGGAGGAGGAGGAGGAAGAGGACGACGAGAAATTCCTTTCCAGAAGAGGAGGAGGAGGACTTCCATTCTGGAGGAGGATGAAGACTTCCTTTCTGGAGGAGGAAGAGGACTTCCTCTTCGGGAAGAGGAGGAGGAGGAAGAAGAGGACTTCCTTTCAGGAGGAGGAGGATGAGGACTTCCTTTCCAGAGGAGGACAATGAGGACTTCCTTTCTGGAAGAGGACGAAGACTTCCTTTCTGGAAGAGGAGGACGAGGACTTCCTTTTCACAGGAGGAGGATGAAGAGGAAGAAGAGGACTTCCTTTCAGGAGGAGGAGGATTTCCTTTCCTGAGGAAGAGGAGGATGAGGACTTCCTTTCCTGAGGAAGACGACAACAGGGAGGAAGAGGACGATGAGGACTTCCTTTCCAGAAGAGGAGGAAGAGGACTTCCTTTTCAGAGGAGGAGGATGAAGAGGAGGATGAGAACTTCCTTTCGGGAAGAGGAGGAAGAGGACGAGGATGAAGAGGAGGAGGAGGAGGTCTTTCCTTTCTGGAGGAGGAGGAGGAGGAGGTTGAGGACTTCCTTTCCAAAAGAGGAAGAGGAGGATGAGGACGAGGAGGAAGAGAAGAAGGAAGAGGAATTCCTTTCTGGAATAGGTGAAGGAAGAGGAGAAGGACGAGGACTTCCTTTCCGGAGGAAGAGGAGGACGAGGACTTCCTTTCCAGAAGAGGAGGACGAGGAGGTAGAGGACTTCCTTTCAGGAGGGAGGAGGACGAGGACTTCCTTTTCAGAGGACAAGGAAGAGGACAAGGACTTCCTTTCCGGAGGAGGAGGACAAGGACTAACTTTCCAGAGGAGGAGGAGGAGGACAAGGAGGATGAGGAGGAGGACGACAAGGAGGAAGTGGAGGACGAGGAGTTCCTCTCTGGAAAAGGAGGAAGTGGAGGACGAGGACTTCCTTTCAGGAAAAGGAGGAGGAGGAAGGGAACTTCGTTGGAGGAGGAGGGAGGAACAGGACTTCTTTTCCAGAGGAGGAGGACTTCCTTTCTGGAGGAAGAGGAGGAGGAGGACTTTCTTTCCAGAGGAGGAGGACTTGCTTTGAGGAGGAGGAGGAGGAGGAGAAAGAGGACTTGCTTTCAGGAGGAGGAGGACTTCCTTTCCGGAGGAAGAGGACGACGATGAGGATGATAAGGACTTCCTTTCCGGAAGAGGAGGAGGACTTCCTTTCAGTAAGTGGAGGAGGAGGAGGACTTCCATTCCGGAGGAGGAGGACTTCCTTTCAGGAGGAAGAGGGGGACTTCCTTTTCAGAGGACAAGGACTTCCTTTCCGAAGGAGGAGGACAAGGACTAACTTTTCGGAGGAGATGGAGGACAAGTAGGAAGAGGAGGACGAGGACTTCCTTTCCAGTGGAGGAGGTTGAAGGACGACGAGGACTTCCTTTCCGGAGGAGGAGGACGACAACAGGGAGGAAGAGGAGGACGAGGACTTCCTTTCCGGAAGAGGACGAGGACTTCCTTTCCGGAAGAGGACGAGGACTTCCTTTCCGGAAGAGGAGGCAGAGGAGAACGACGAGTATTTCCTTTCAGGAGGAGGAGGCAGAGGACGACGCGGACTTCCTTTCCAGAGGAGGAGGACGACTTCCATTCTGGAGGAGGATGAAGAGGAGGATGAGGACTTCCTTTTCGGGAAGAGGAGGAGGAGGAGGAAGAAGAGGACTTCCTTTCAGGAGGAGGAGGAGGATGAGGACTTCCTTTCCAGAGGAGGAGGACGACGACAGGGAGGAAGAGGACAATGAGGACTTCCTTTCCGGAAGAGGAAGAAGAGGACAAAGACTTCCTTTTCACAGGAGGAGGATGAAGAGGAATTCCTTTCAGGAGGAGGAGGATTTCCTTTCCTGAGGAAGAGGAGGATGAGGACTTCCTTTCCTGAGGAAGACGACAACAGGGAGGAAGAGGACGATGAGGACTTCCTTTCCAGAAGAGGAGGAAGAGGACTTCCTTTTCAGAGGAGGAGGATGAAGAGGAGGATGAGAACTTCCTTTCGGGAAGAGGAGGAGGAGGACTTCCATTCCAGAGGAGGAGGATGAAGAGGAGGAGGATGAGGTCTTCCTTTCTGGAGGAGGAGGATGAGGATGAGGACTTCCTTTCCAGAGGAGGACGACTTCCTTTCCAAAAGAGGAAGAGGAGGATGAGGACAAGGAGGAAGAGAAGGAGGAAGAAGAATTCCTTTCTGGAATAGGTGAAGGAAGAGGAGAAGGACGAGGCCTTCCTTTCCGGAGGAAGAGGAGAAGGACGAGGCCTTCCTTTCCGGAGGAAGAGGAGAAGGACGAGGCCTTCCTTTCCGGAGGAAGAGGAGAAGGACGAGGCCTTCCTTTCCGGAGGAAGAGGAGAAGGACGAGGCCTTCCTTTCCGGAGGAAGAGGAGAAGGACGAGGCCTTCCTTTCCGGAGGAAGAGGAGAAGGACGAGGCCTTCCTTTCCGGAGGAAGAGGAGAAGGACGAGGCCTTCCTTTCCGGAGGAAGAGGAGAAGGACGAGGCCTTCCTTTCCGGAGGAAGAGGAGAAGGACGAGGCCTTCCTTTCCGGAGGAAGAGGAGAAGGACGAGGCCTTCCTTTCCGGAGGAAGAGGAGAAGGACGAGGCCTTCCTTTCCGGAGGAAGAGGAGAAGGACGAGGCCTTCCTTTCCGGAGGAAGAGGAGAAGGACGAGGCCTTCCTTTCCGGAGGAAGAGGAGAAGGACGAGGCCTTCCTTTCCGGAGGAAGAGGAGAAGGACGAGGCCTTCCTTTCCGGAGGAAGAGGAGAAGGACGAGGCCTTCCTTTCCGGAGGAAGAGGAGAAGGACGAGGCCTTCCTTTCCGGAGGAAGAGGAGAAGGACGAGGCCTTCCTTTCCGGAGGAAGAGGAGAAGGACGAGGCCTTCCTTTCCGGAGGAAGAGGAGAAGGACGAGGCCTTCCTTTCCGGAGGAAGAGGAGAAGGACGAGGCCTTCCTTTCCGGAGGAAGAGGAGAAGGACGAGGCCTTCCTTTCCGGAGGAAGAGGAGAAGGACGAGGCCTTCCTTTCCGGAGGAAGAGGAGAAGGACGAGGCCTTCCTTTCCGGAGGAAGAGGAGAAGGACGAGGCCTTCCTTTCCGGAGGAAGAGGAGAAGGACGAGGCCTTCCTTTCCGGAGGAAGAGGAGAAGGACGAGGCCTTCCTTTCCGGAGGAAGAGGAGAAGGACGAGGCCTTCCTTTCCGGAGGAAGAGGAGAAGGACGAGGCCTTCCTTTCCGGAGGAAGAGGAGAAGGACGAGGCCTTCCTTTCCGGAGGAAGAGGAGAAGGACGAGGCCTTCCTTTCCGGAGGAAGAGGAGAAGGACGAGGCCTTCCTTTCCGGAGGAAGAGGAGAAGGACGAGGCCTTCCTTTCCGGAGGAAGAGGAGAAGGACGAGGCCTTCCTTTCCGGAGGAAGAGGAGAAGGACGAGGCCTTCGTTTCCGGAGGACAAGGAAGAGGTCAAGGACTAACTTTCCAGAGGAGGAGGATGAGGAGGACAACGACAAGGAGGAAGGGAACTTCATTGGAAGAGGAGGAGGGAGGAACAGGACTTCCTTTCCAGAGGAGGACAACTTCCTTTCCAGAGGAAGGGGAGGACGAGGAGGACTTCCTTTCCGGAGGAAGGGGAGGACGAGGAGGACTTCCTTTCCGGAGGAAGGGGAGGACGAGGAGGACTTCCTTTCCGGAGGAAGGGGAGGACGAGGAGGACTTCCTTTCCGGAGGAAGGGGAGGACGAGGAGGACTTCCTTTCCGGAGGAAGGGGAGGACGAGGAGGACTTCCTTTCCGGAGGAAGGGGAGGACGAGGAGGACTTCCTTTCCGGAGGAAGGGGAGGACGAGGAGGACTTCCTTTCCGGAGGAAGGGGAGGACGAGGAGGACTTCCTTTCCGGAGGAAGGGGAGGACGAGGAGGACTTCCTTTCCGGAGGAAGGGGAGGACGAGGAGGACTTCCTTTCCGGAGGAAGGGGAGGACGAGGAGGACTTCCTTTCCGGAGGAAGGGGAGGACGAGGAGGACTTCCTTTCCGGAGGAAGGGGAGGACGAGGAGGACTTCCTTTCCGGAGGAAGGGGAGGACGAGGAGGACTTCCTTTCCGGAGGAAGGGGAGGACGAGGAGGACTTCCTTTCCGGAGGAAGGGGAGGACGAGGAGGACTTCCTTTCCGGAGGAAGGGGAGGACGAGGAGGACTTCCTTTCCGGAGGAAGGGGAGGACGAGGAGGACTTCCTTTCCGGAGGAAGGGGAGGACGAGGAGGACTTCCTTTCCGGAGGAAGGGGACGACGAGGAGGACTTCCTTTCCGGAGGAAGGGGAGGACGAGGACTTCCTTTCCGGAGGAAGGGGACGACGAGGAGGACTTCCTTTCCGGAGGAAGGGGAGGACGAGGACTTCCTTTCAGGAGGAAGGGGAGGACGAGGACTTCCTTTCCGGAGGAAGGGGAGGACGAGGACTTCCTTTCCGGAGGAAGGGGAGGACGAGGACTTCCTTTCCGGAGGAAGGGGAGGACGAGGACTTCCTTTCCGGAGGAGGGGGAGGACGAGGACTTCCTTTCCGGAGGAGGGGGAGGACGAGGACTTCCTTTCCGGAGGAGGGGGAGGACGAGGACTTCCTTTCCGGAGGAGGGGGAGGACGAGGACTTCCTTTCCGGAGGAGGGGGAGGACGAGGACTTCCTTTCCGGAGGAGGGGGAGGACGAGGACTTCCTTTCCGGAGGAGGGGGAGGACGAGGACTTCCTTTCCGGAGGAGGGGGAGGACGAGGACTTCCTTTCCGGAGGAGGGGGAGGACGAGGACTTCCTTTCCGGAGGAGGGGGAGGACGAGGACTTCCTTTCCGGAGGAGGGGGAGGACGAGGACTTCCTTTCCGGAGGAGGGGGAGGACGAGGACTTCCTTTCCGGAGGAGGGGGAGGACGAGGACTTCCTTTCCGGAGGAGGGGGAGGACGAGGACTTCCTTTCCGGAGGAGGGGGAGGACGAGGAGGACTTTCTTTCCGGAGGAGGGGGAGGACGAGGAGGACTTTCTTTCCGGAGGAGGGGGAGGACGAGGAGGACTTTCTTTCCGGAGGAAGGGGAGGACGAGGAGGACTTTCTTTCCGGAGGAAGGGGAGGACGAGGAGGACTTTCTTTCCGGAGGAAGGGGAGGACGAGGAGGACTTTCTTTCCGGAGGAAGGGGAGGACGAGGAGGACTTTCTTTCCGGAGGAAGGGGAGGACGAGGAGGACTTTCTTTCCGGAGGAAGGGGAGGACGAGGAGGACTTCCTTTCCGGAGGAAGGGGAGGACGAGGAGGACTTCCTTTCCGGAGGAAGGGGAGGACGAGGAGGACTTCCTTTCCGGAGGAAGGGGAGGACGAGGAGGACTTCCTTTCCGGAGGAAGGGGAGGACGAGGAGGACTTCCTTTCCGGAGGAAGGGGAGGACGAGGAGGACTTCCTTTCCGGAGGAAGGGGAGGACGAGGAGGACTTCCTTTCCGGAGGAAGGGGAGGACGAGGAGGACTTCCTTTCCGGAGGAAGGGGAGGACGAGGAGGACTTCCTTTCCGGAGGAAGGGGAGGACGAGGAGGACTTCCTTTCCGGAGGAAGGGGAGGACGAGGAGGACTTCCTTTCCGGAGGAAGGGGAGGACGAGGAGGACTTCCTTTCCGGAGGAAGGGGAGGACGAGGAGGACTTCCTTTCCGGAGGAAGGGGAGGACGAGGAGGACTTCCTTTCCGGAGGAAGGGGAGGACGAGGACTTCCTTTCCGGAGGAAGGG
Organism: Rana muscosa; assembly: GCA_029206835.1. Lineage (NCBI taxonomy): Eukaryota > Metazoa > Chordata > Amphibia > Anura > Ranidae > Rana > Rana muscosa. Next base: position 97,213,833 of record CM055126.1, read on the forward strand.
GAGGACGAGGACTTCCTTTCCGGAGGAGGGGGAGGACGAGGACTTCCTTTCCGGAGGAGGGGGAGGACGAGGACTTCCTTTCCGGAGGAGGGGGAGGACGAGGACAAGGAGGAGGACGATGACAAGGAGGAAGTGGAGGACGAGGAGTTCCTCTCTGGAAAAGGAGGAGGAAGGGAACTTCGTTGGAGGAGGAGGAGGGAGGAACAGGACTTCCTTTCCAGAGGAAGAGGACTTCCTTTCCGGAGGAAAATGAGGACTTCCTTTCCGGAGGAGGATTTCCTTTCAGGAGGAAGGACAACGACAAGGAGGAAGAGGACGATGAGGACTTCCTTTCCAGAGGACAAGAAAGGGGGCAAGGACTTCCTTTCTTGGAGGAGGAGGACAAGGACTAACTTTCCAGAGGAGGAGGAAGAGGAGGACAAGGACTTCCTTTACAGAGGAGGAGGACAAGGAGGAGGAGGAGGAAGCGGAGGACGAGGACTTCCCTTTCGGAGGAGGAAGAGGACTTCCTTTCAGGAAAACGATGAGGATTTCCTTTCCTGAGGAGGATGACGATGACAGGGAGGAAGAGGACGATGAGGACAGGGAGGAAGAGGAGAACGAGGACTTCCTTTCCGGAGGAAGAGGAGAACGAGGAGTTCCTTTCCGGAGGAGAACGAGGACTTCCTTTCCGGAGGAGGAGGAGAACGATGTAACGGCACCCCAATCTTAAGGGGTATTAACGCCGTTTACGATGTTCCCTCTCCTAGACACACATCCACTCGCTACCGATATCCACAGCTAAACGACCCTTTCCTATAGGAGCCGACCCCTCTGGAAGAAGACGAGACGCACTCTGTCTCTTCTGTAGTAGGAATGAATTTATTATTGACAAACATTGTAACTTTATACACAGTTCAAGGCACATGATTTAACATGAACAAGGGCCCAGCTCCACCCACACATCCCAAGACTCAACACCTCATCCTGACGTCTGCTAGGCTTCAAAAGATCGCAACACAATAGAATATACGATCTCCAATACACATCTTTTCACAAAGGGTTGGCAGCCAGTCTGTCTGGCACTTTACAATACACACAAGGACAGACTTAAATGAACAATAGAAATGCAAAACTTAATTCCTCACAGCAATGATACTTAACCCCCACATACAGTATACATCCAATCTATATACAATGTATATACAGCCTTGAATATGGCTATCACAGACCATATCGGGGGTTTCTTTTATTCACCCTGTGTCCAAAGTGACCCCACTGTCACAAACGAGGACTTCCTTTCCGGAGGAGGAGGAGAACGAGGACTTCCTTTCCGGAGGAGGAGGAGAACGAGGACTTCCTTTCCGGAGGAGGAGGAGGAGGAGAACGAGGACTTCCTTTCCGGAGGAGGAGGAGGAGAACGAGGACTTCCTTTCCAGAGGAGGAGGAGGAGGAGAACGAGGACTTCCTTTCCGGAGGAGGAGGAGGAGAACGAGGACTTCCTTTCCGGAGGAGGAGGAGGAGAACGAGGACTTCCTTTCCAGAGGAGGAGGAGGAGAACGAGGACTTCCTTTCCGGAGGAGGAGGAGAACGAGGACTTCCTTTCCGGAGGAGGAGGAGAACGAGGACTTCCTTTCCGGAGGAGGAGGAGAACGAGGACTTCCTTTCCGGAGGAGGAGGAGGAAGAAGAGGATGAGGACTTCCTTTCCGGAGGAGGAGGAAGAGGAGGACGAGGACTTCCTTTCCGGAAGAGAACTAGGAAGAGGACTTCCTTTGAAGAGGAGGAGGACTTCCTTTGAAGAGGAGGAGGAGGACGATTACTTTTTTTTCCGGAGGAAGACTTCCTTTCTGGAAGAGGAGGAAGAGGAGGACGAGGACTTCCTTTCCAGAAGAAGAGGACGAGGACTTCCTTTCTGGAGGAGGAGGAGGAAGAAGAGGACGAGGACTTCCTTTCAGGAGGAGGAGGAGAACAAGGACTTCCTTTACAGAGGAGGACAAGGATGAAGAGGACGACAAGGACATTGGAGGAAGAGGAGGAGAACGAGAAGGAAGAAGAGGAGGAGGAGGACAAGGAGTTCCTCTCTGGAAAATGAGTAGGAGGACGACGAGGATTTCCTTTCCAGAGGACGAGGAGGACTAGGACGACGAGGGCTTCCTTTCTGGTGGATGACGAGGATTCCTTTCCAGAGGAGGAAGAGAACTTCCTTTCCAGAGGATGGAGGAGGAGGACAAGGACTTTCTATCCGGAGGATGACGAGAAGGAAAAGGAGGATGACCTCCTTTCCAGAGGAGGAGGAAGAAGAGGGGGGCGAGGACTTCCTTTCCAGAGGAGGAGGACAAGGACTTTCTATCCGGAAGACGACGAGAAGGAAGAGGACGAGGACTTCCTTTCTGGAAGAGGAGGACGAGGACTTCCTTTCTGGAAGAGGAGGACGAGGACTTCCTTTCTGGAAGAGGAGGACGAGGACTTCCTTTCTGGAAGAGGAGGACGAGGACTTCCTTTCCGGAAGACGAGGACTTCCTTTCCGGAAGACGAGGACTTCCTTTCCGGAAGACGAGGACTTCCTTTCCGGAAGACGAGGACTTCCTTTCCGGAAGACGAGGACGAGGACTTTCTTTCCGGAAGAGCAGGAGGAGGAAGAGGACTTTCTTTACAGGGGAGGAGGACGAGGTGGAAGAGGACTTTCTTTACAGGGGAGGAGGACGAGGTGGAAGAGGACTTCCTTTCAGGAGGAGGAGGAGCAGGACTTCCTTTCCAGAGGACAAGGACTTCCTTTTCGGAGAAGGAGAAGGAGGAGGAGGAGAACAAGGACTTCCTTTACAGAGGAGGACATGGATGAAGAGGACGACAAGGACATTGAGGAAGAGGAGGAGGACAAGAAGGAAGAGGAGGACGACGACAAGGAGTTCCTCTCTGGAAAATGAGTAGGACGACGAGGACTTCCTTTCCAGAGGACGAGGAGGACTAGAACGACGAGGGCTTTCTTTCTGGTGGATGACAAGGATTCCTTTCCGGAGGAGGAAGAGGAGGACGAGGACTTCCTTTCCGGAGGAGGAAGAAGAGGAGGACGAGGACTTCCTTTCTGAAGGAGGAGGAGGAAGAAGAGGACGAGGACTTCCTTTCCGGAGGAGGAGGAGGAAGGAGGAAAAGTAGGACGAGAACTTCCTTTCCGGAGGAGGAGGAAAAGGAGGACGAAGACTTCCTTTCTGAAGGAGGAGGAGGAAGAAGAGGACGAGGACTTCCTTTCAGGAGGAGGAGGAGAAGAACTTCCTTTTACAGAGGAGAAGGAGGACGACGACAAGGACTTTTTTCTGGAGGAGGACTTCCTTTCTGGAGGAGGAGGACGAGGACTTCCTTTCCAGAAGAGGACGAGGACTTCCTTTCTGGAAGAGGAGGACAAGGACTAACTTTCCGGAGGAGGAAGAGGATGACGAGGACAAGGAGGAAGAGGACAAGGAGGAAGAGGAGGACGAGGAGTTCCTCTCTGGAAAAGGAGGAAGAAGAGGAGGACAAGGACTTCCTTTCCGGAGTAGGAGATGGAGGAGGACGAGGACTTCCTTTCCGGAAGAGAAGGAGGAAGAGGACTTCCTTTCCAGAGGACGACGAGGATGAGGACTTTCTTTCCAGGGGAGGAGGATGAGGAGGAAGAGGACTCCCTTTCAGAAGGAGGATGACTTCCTTTCCAGAGGAAGAGGAGGACTAGTACTTCCTTTCTGGAGGAGGATTTCGTTTCCGGAGGAGGAGGAGGACTTCCTTTCCAGAGGACAAGGACTTCTTTTTCAGAGGAGGAGGAGGAGGAGAACAAGGACTTCCTTTACAGAGGAGGACATGGATGAAGAGGACAACAAGGACATTGAGGAAGAGGAGGACGACAAGGAGTTCCTCTCTGGAAAATGAGTAGGAGGACGACGAGGACTTCCTTTCCAGAGGACGAGGAGGACTAGGACGACTAGGGCTTTCTTTCTGGTGGATGACAAGGATTCCTTTCCAAAAGGGGAGGAGGAGGAGGAAGAGGGGGACGAGAACTTCCTTTCCAGAGGAAGAGGAGGAGGACAATGACTTTCTATCCGGAGGATGACGAGAAAGAAGAGGAGGATGACTTCCTTTCCGGAGGAGGAAGAGGACGAGGACTTCCTTTCCGGAGGAGGAAGAAGAGGACTTCCTTTCCGGAGGAGGAAGAAGAGGACAAGGAGGAGGAGGAGGACGACTTCCTTTCCGGAGGACGATGAGAAGTTCCTTCTTTTCTGGAGAAGGACGAGGAGGAAGAGGAGGATGAGGACTTCCTTTCCGGAGGAGGAAGAGGAGGACGAGGACAAGGAGGAGGAGGACTTCCTTTTCTGGAAGAAGAGGAGGAGGAGGAGGAGGAAGAAGAGGACTTACTTTTCGGAGGACAAAAAGGAAGAGGAGAAGGACGAGGAGGACGAGGACTTCCTTTCCGGAGGGGGAGGACTTCCTTTACAGGTAAGGACGAGGACAAGGAGGAAGAAGAGGACGAGGACTTCCTTTCCGGAGGGGGAGGACTTCCTTTACAGGTAAGGATGAGGACAAGGAGGAAGAAGAGGACGAGGACTTACTTTCCGAAGGAGGATGACTTTCTTTCCGGAAAAAGGAGGACGACGACGAGGACTTCCTTTCCGGAAAAGGAGGAGGAGGAGGAATTCCATTCCGGAAAAGGAGTAAGAGAAGGAGGCAGAGGATGAGGACTTCCATTTCGGAGGAGAAAGAGGAAGACAAGGAGGAGGAGGAGGAGGAAAAGGACTTCCTTTTCGGAGGACGAAGTGGAGGAGGAGGTCGACGACAACAACAACTTATTTTCCGGAAGAGGACAACGACGACTAGGAGGAGGACGAGGACTTCCTTTCTTGAGGACAAGGAGGAAGAGAACGGCAAGGACTTCCTATCCGGAGGAGGAAGAGGAGGACAAGGACTTCCTTTCGGAGGATGAAGAGGAAGAGGAGGACTAAGACTTCCCTTTCGGAGGATGAAGAGGACGATGACGACGACTACCTTTCTGGAGGAGGACGACGAGGACTTCCTTTCTGGAGGAGGAGGAGGAGGACTATGACGAGGAGTAAAACGTAATTTCTGAAGGAGGAGGACAAGGACTTCCTTTCCGGAGAAGGAGAAAAAAGGAGGACGAAGACTTCCATCCTGGAGGAGGAAGAAGAGGACTTGCTTTCTGAATAAGAAGGAAGGAAGAGGACGAAGACAAGGAGGAGGACATGGACAAGGAGGAAGAGGAGGAGGAGGAGGAAGAGGACTTCCTTTCCAGGGGTGAAGGAGGACGAGTAGGAAGATTACTTCCTTTCCAGAGGAGGAGGAGGAGGACGAGGACTTCCTTTCTGGAAGAGGAGGAGGAGGAGGAGGAGGACGGCGACGATGACGACAAGGAGGAAGAGGACGATGAGGACTTCCTTTCCGGAGGAGGAAGAGGACTTATTTTCCGGAAGTGAAGGAGGTAGATGAGTAATTTCTTTCCGGAGGAGGGGGACTTCCTTTCCTGAGGAGGAGGAGGAAGAAGAGGATGGGGACTTCCTTTTCGGAGGAGGAGGCGGAGGACGATGACGATTACCTTTTTGGAGGGGGAGGAGGACGACGAGGACTTCCTTTCCAGAGGAAAAGGAGGACGATGACCAGGATAAAGAGGACGATGAATACTTCCTTTCCGGAGGAGGGTGAGGAGGAGGACTTCCTTTCCAGGGGATGAGGACTAGGAGGAAGAGGAAGAGGACGATGAGGACTTCCATTCTGGAGGAGGAAGAAGACTTCCTTTCTGGAAAAGGAGGAGGAGGACGAGGACCTCATTTTCGGAGGACTAGGAGGCGGAGGACGAGGACTTCCTTTCCGGAGGAGGAAGAGGACCTCCTTTCCAGAGGAGGGGAGGAGGAAAAGGAAGAGGACTTCCTTTCTGGAGGAGGAAGAGGGGGGCGAGGACTTTCTTTCCGGAGGAGGAGGAGGAAGAAGGACGGGGACTTCCTTTTCGGAGGAGAAGGAGGAGGACGAGGACTTCCTTTCCTGAGGAGGAGGAGGACGAGGAAGAAGAGGAGGACGAGGATTTTCTTTTCGGAGGGGGAGGACGACGAGGACTTCCTTTCCAGAGGAAAAGGAGGACGATGATGAGGACTTCCTTTCCGGAGGAGGAAGAGGAGGATGAGGACTTCATTTCTGGTGGAGGAAGAGGACTAGGAGGAAGAGGACTTCCTTTCAGGTGGAGGAGGACGACAAGGAGGAAGACGACGATGAGGACTTCCATTCCGGAGGAGGAAGACTTCCATTCCGGAGGAGGAATAACTTTCTAGAAGAGGACTTCCTTTCCGGAGGAGGAAGAGGAGTTCCTTTCCAGAAGAGGAAGAGGACGACGACGAGGAGGCGGACAACGAGGACTTCCTTTGCGGACGATGAGGACTTCCTTTGCGGACGAGGAGGAGGATTACGACGACTTCCTTTCTGGAGGAGGAGAAGGAGGACTTCCTTTCCGGAGGAGGAGGAGGAGGAGGACTTCCTTTCCGGAGGAGGAGGACTACAACAAATTTTATGAAGATGTATTTAATATGTATTGTCATAGTGTCGCCCAGTGTTAGTACTCCCGCAGCCCGCTATAAAGAGCTGACTGGGGCAGACTGACGCTGGTTGAGTCCCGTTTGGTAGTGGAAAACTTCCTGTGATTGGAGAGAGGTGTTTGCAGAGTGGGGATATGTCCCCAGCGAAAGGGCCCCTGTGCATGTACGCTCTTGTGTCTGCTGTGTCTGATCAGCACAGGTCGAGATTCGTAGCGTACACCTGCAGATAGCCTCGCATCCACAGGACTGGTAGTATAATCCGGGTATGCGATGTTCTCTGGAACAATGCAAAAATAGGATTTTTATAACCGCTTACCTGTAAAATCATTTTTTTGCAGTACACCACGGGACACAGAGACAGTCATTACATAATGGGTAGAGTGCGCCTTAACAGAAAAAGGAGGAATCCTGTTCTTTAAACCATAAGCTTGAATAATTACTTGTCAAATCCACCTGGAAATGGTGGATTTTAATGCGGTTTGTCCCTTCTTGGGACCATCTGGCAAAATAAACAAAACATCTGTTTTACATATCTGAGCAGTTGCCTGCAGATACGCTTTTACTGCTCTTACTACATCTAGAGTGCAATAACTTTTCCTCCGCTGTCCGCAGATCAGGAAAAAAAGAAGACAGAACAATATCTTGATTCAAATGAAACGCCGACACCACCTTTGGTAAAAAGGTAGAATGGGGTCGTAGAACAATTTTGTCTTTGTGACAAATTAAATAATGCTCTTTACAAGAAAGAGCTGCCAATTCTGATACTTTCCTAGCAGAAGAGATGGCAATCAAAAAGGCCAATTTCCTGCTCAAAAGGATCAAAGGAATATGGCGAATAGGTTCAAAAGGTTCCTTTGGCAATACTGACAATACCAAATTCAAATCCCATGGGCACAAGGGAGATTTGACTGGCGGATTGATCCGCAGTACCCCCCTGAATGAAAGCCTGAACTAGGGAATGAGATGCCAGCGGTCTTTGAAAAAAGACTGACAGTGCCAATATTTGACCCTTGATGGTAACTAAGGGCTAATTTCATATCCACTCCTAACTGGCAAAAGGCGAGAATCCTACTTATGTTATACTTCTGAGGATTCCGTCCTCTGGTTTCACACCAGGAAACATATGCCTTCCAGACTCTATAGTAGATAAGCCTGGAGGCTGGCTTTCTAGCATTAATGAGTGTAGAAAGAACTGGACCTGAGATCCCTTGTTTCTTCAAAATGTGGGTCTCAGTAGCCAGACCGTCAAATTTAGCTCTTGTAAGGAAGGATGGAACACTGGACCCCGCCATCTTTATGATCTCAGCGTACCAGAGCCTTCTGGGCCAATTTGGGGCCACTAGGATTACTGGAATTTCCTCCTCCTTAAACCTGCAAAGTAGCCTTTGTAAGAGAGGGATCGGAGGATATGCATAGATCAATGAGAACTGATTCCAGGGAATTATTAGAGCATCCGATCCGTAGGCCAGAGGATCTCTCGTCCTGGATACAAAGTTGTCCAACCTGGAATCTAGCAGGTCTACATCCAGGGTCCCCCATTTCTGACATATGGCCTGAAAGACATCGGGGTGAAGAGACCACTCTCCTGGTGACAGCTGCTGGCGACTTAGATAATCCGCTTGCCAGTTTTCTACCCCTGGAATGAAGATTGCAGAGAGACAAGGAACATGATCTTCTGCCCATGCCAAAATCCGATTCACCTCCTTCTGAGCACCCTGACTGCGGGTGCCTCCTTGGTGAATGATGCAAGCTACCGCAGTAGCATTGTTGGATTGAATCCGAACAGGGTGGCCGTGTAACCTGTGTGTCCAGGTTCTGAGGGCTAGATATACTGCCCGAATCTCCAGTATGTTGATGGGCAGGCTCCCTTTGGTCTTGGCCCAGATTCTCTGGGCTGAAGCTTCTTCTAACACTGCTCCCCAGCCCAATAGGCTGGCATCCATAGACACCACCTTCCAGGTGACTGGGAGAAAGGATCTTCCTTTCCGCAAGTTCTTGGTTTTTAACTACCAACTTAAGCTTTGGTGCACTTGTGGAGACAGGTGCATGGGTAAATCCAGAGCTTGGATCTTCCTGTTCCAGGCGGCTAAGATACTGCCTTGAAGTAGTCTTGAATGAAATTGGGCATAAGGGACAGCCTCGAAGGAGGCCACCATCTTCCCTAATAGCCTCATGCAAAGGTGAATAGACGGTTCCTTCTTTGCCTTGACCTTGTGAATCAGGTCCTTTAGAGACTTGATCTTTGGCTCTGGCAGGAATACCCTGCTTTGGGCTGTGTCTATGATCATGCCCAAATACTCTACCCTTCTTTGGGCTTGTAGAGAGGACTTTTGTAGGTTTACGATCAATCCTAAATGCTCCAGGTAATTTACTGTAGTGAGCACATCGTGATCTAATCCTGCCACTGACCGATCTATGACAAGTAGATTGTCTAAATAGGCAGTTACCGCTATGCCTTGTGCCCTCAGATTTGCCAACAGAGGTGCTAGTACCTTTGTAAATACCCGGGGTGCGGTAGCCACACCAAAGGGCAGAGCCACAAACTGGAAGTGGCAATGTTCTACCGCGAACCTTAAAAAATTTTGGTGAGCGGGATGGATAGGCAGATGTAAATATGCGTCCTTGATGTTTAGACGCCATGAATTCTCCACCTTGTAGGGTGGTGACCACGAAACAAATTTCCATTCGGAAATGGTGAATGTTCAGAAACTGATTTAGAGATCTTAGATCCAGGATGGGTCTGACGTCTCCAATTGGTTTTGGAATCACAAAGAGGTTTGAATAAAAACCTGAACCTTGCTCTTTTAGGGGTACTTCTGTGATCACCCCTTGAGACAGCAAGTGATCCAAACCTTTGAAGAAGGATCCTCTTTTTAGTGGATCTTTGGAAAGCCTTGAGCTTCGGAACTGAGAAGATGGGATTTCTTGAAATTCCAGTTTGTACCCTAGGGATACTGTGGATACTACCCATTTGTCCTGGATTTCTGTCTGCCATGCCGCTGAAAACTGCCAAAGCCGCCCCCCCCCCCCACACGGCCCTATCGGGGGCGCCTCTTCACAAAGAGGCTTTGGGGTTTTGCTTATTTTTTTTTAAAGATATTTTTATTAGGTTTAAGACAAACCAACAAACAGAAAGAAACATACAAAAAAAAAACACAATACCAATAGACAACCTGGTCGTAAACATTAGGCAATACACTCAAACATAGAAAAATAAACTGAAATCAGTGCAAAATATAAAGTAGGCACAATGGTAAAAGGCTCAGGTATAATACCAGGATATAGCAAAAGTGGAGGTCCAGACATTAGAGATCCCTGAGGCACGGCCCATCAATGGTCAAGCAATAGTAGTACAATCAGTGCTGGGAGAGGGTTAGCGGACTAGCCAACCATCTACCCCAAATTTTGTGGAAGGTTTTGTTCCGTTTCCAGAGTTCAAAAGTATGTTTATACAGTGGGATAGCGTCATTAATACGTTTTAACCAGAGGGATTTCAGAGAGGTCTGTGTGCCCTTCCAGGACAGTAAAATAGCTTTTTTTAACATGGAAGAAGAGTATACGGAGCAGTCTCTTGGCATGTGATGATAGGCATTTTTGGCGAATTACACCTAATAGGCAGTTCTTGGGGTGGATTATGTTTGGGAGGCATAGCGCCGATGAGATGAAAGCACCCACTTCTTCCCAGAAGTCCCGGACTACCGGGCATGACCAGAAGCAGTGTAAGAAATCGGCCTCTTGGCCACAGCCGCGGAAACAGGCAGCCGAGGGCAGAGACCCATTTTGTGTAACCTAGCCTGAGGTGGGTTTGATGAAAAATTTGGACCTGTATGATGCGGTCCCGGGAAGCAATAACAGGAGGTTTTATACGTATCACTAAATTCTGACCAGTCCTCGTCTACCAGGGAGATGTCCAGAGAGGTCCATTTTACCTGAGCTTTGTGAAACCTGGGGTTAAAGTCAGTCATTAGGGCTGCATAATAGGTGGAGACAAGTTTAGTGGGATCTGGCTGTCTGAGCAGTTTTTCCAACGGGGCAGATCAGTGGGATCATCCAGGGAGCCAAATTGGGCACAAATAGCGTGCCTGAGCTGGTAGTAATAAAATAGGTACGATATTAGTAGATCGAAGCCTAAAAATAGCTGAGAAAAAGATTTAAAGCCCTGAGCGTTGTACAGGTGGCATAATTATTTAACCCCCCTGAAGTACCAGCGATTGGGATCAGGAAGGGAGTACAGTTCCTCCAGATTAGGGTTAAACCACAGGGGGTTGTTGGGAGATTTCAGCCAGGTATGCCTGGATACTTTTTGACAATATAACAGAAAGAGGAAAGGGAAGTGGCAAGTAGGGAGGTTCCGGGGCAATCGGGGACCCGGCCTCTGTAGATATTATGTAGGGTTTCCAGGGAAGATGCGATGGCTCCCTCCGTGGAGGTACAGGCATTGGCCGGAACCGGGCACAGCCAATCGTGGATATGCACAAACTGGGATGCCAAATAATATAGAAAGAAGTTGGGAAATGCCAGGCCTGCCAAGTGCGCTGGCAACCGTAGTGTTTCAAGTGCTACCTTGGGGGAGCCACCCTTCCACAGGAAAGTAGTACATATTGAATCAATGCATTTAAAAATAGATTTAGGTATTTTGCATGGGGAATTGGCAAGGATATAGAGTATTCTCGGTAGGTAGATCATTTTGAGGACGTTGGCCCTCCCCATAAGATCCAGAGGCAGATCCATTCACTGCTTGGTCTGCTCCTGAAGGCGGACCAATAGAGGATCTAAGTTATTGGCGACATATGAAGATAAAGGGGTCTGCATCAGAACCCCAAGGTACCTAAAGGAGGATACCACTTGAAGCTTGGAATATGGGTGAATCAGGGGAGGCTCAGCCACGTCTAGGAGAAAAAGACTAGACTTATCCCAATTCACCCGGAAGCCAGAATAGTCTCCAAAAGGTATTAATCTCCACCAACAGGGCCTAAAGTGAGTCATTAGTATCAGCCAGATACACCAATGTGTCATCCGCATAAAGTGAAATGCGCTTCTCTAATATTAGCAATTGGGAGTCCTTTAATCGAGGGGGTGGAGCGAATGCGAACCGCAAGCGGCTCCATGGCCAGGGCAAACAAAAGGGGTGACAACGGGCACCCCTGTCGTGTGCCCCTAGTAAAATCGGAAAGTGGTCAGTGATAGAGGAATTGACCCGCACCCGAGCTACTGGGGAGGTGTAAAGGAGTTTTATCCATGCTACAACACGGGGGCCAAAGCCATACATCTGTAACACCCAAAACAGATATGGCCATTCCACACTGTCGAATGCCTTGCAAGTGTCCAAAGACACAATAGCCCGAATGGGAGGACAGTCATGTGGATATTGCAGGTTGTGGATATTCATTCTGGTGGACCTGCCGGGGATAAAGCCCCCTTGGTCACTATTGACCAAGGACGTGACTACAGTGTTCAAACGGTTTGCTAATATTTTGGCCAGAATCTTAACGTCCACATTAATAAGAGAAATTGGACAGCAAGATTTGCATTTAAGTGGGCCCTTACGGGGTTTTAATAGACGTACAATCAAAGCCTCTTGCATCGTTGGGGGGAGGATCCCGACATCTAGAGCTTTGTTATAGGTTCGCAAAAGAAAGGGGCACAAAAAGGTCTTTAAAAATTGTGAATACCATTCAGTCGGGAAACCGTCTAAGCCCGGAGTCTTATGTGCAGGCATTTGTGAAATGGCTGCAGCTATTTCCTCAACCGAGATAGGTGCCTCCAGCATATCACGCCCCTCAGTTGACAAGGAGGGAGAGATATGTCAGCCAAGTAGTCATTCAATTGAGGGTCATCGTAGTCAACCCTAGAGGTATACAGGTCTTTGTAAAAGCATAAAAAAAGAGTCTAGGATATCGTCTGGGTTGTCACTGATGGGGCCTTGAGCAGTAAGTATACGTGGGATGGAAATTGGAGAATGGTCAGGTCTAGTCAGATATGCCAAGAGACGTCCGGCTTTATTACCATGTTCAAACGATTTTTGTGTGGCATGCAACATGCGTTTTTGCGTGAGATCTAACAGACAGAGTTCATACTCCCTACGGCTCTGTAACCATGCCTCCCTTGTGTCGGAGGCAGGGTTAAAGGCATAAGCAGACTCAGCACGTACCATAACAGTCTCAAGTTCTTCTGTAAGCATCCCGTTATTTTTGTGCAAGACCCCTGTGATGGACATGAAAGTGCCCCTCAGAGTTGTCTTAAACGCGTCCCATTCAGTGGAAGGATCTACTTTTCCCAGATTATCCCTCCAATAGTTTGTGATGCCTGTCCTGCATTCTCCCTGCACTACCTCGTCCTTTAACCAGTAGGAGTTCAGGCGCCAAATAGCAGGTCCCAAACCTGGGAGAAGGAGGAGGTCCACAGAGAGAGGGGCATGATCAGAAACCCCTCTAGGCAGATATTAAACGGCAGAGACAACAGGGAGGGTCTCAGCCGGAGCAAACGCCATATCCAGTCTGGACATGGTGTGGAAAGAATCCGAGTGGCAGGAAAAGTGGCGTACATCCGGATGTTTCCATCGCCACACCTCTGTAAGGCCATGAACCTGTGCCCAGTCTAGAAAAGAGGGAAAGGGTCTACCTCCACCACCCAGGTGGTCCATAGTTGGATTTAATATAGCATTAAATTCCCCCACATAAAGTAAGGGGCCAGGGGGTCTAGTCAGCAGCTGAAGTGACAGTCTAGAGAGTACCTCCACCGAAAATGGGGGGGGGGGCACATAAATGTTCACCGGGGTAAAGGTCACAGTAGAAATTTGCAAAGAACGAACAATAAACCACCCGTCAAGGTCGGTTTTAACTTGTACCGCCTCAGCCAGGAGAGATTTGGCTGGAAGGATGGAAACCCCCCTGGAGAAATTAGTATGAGTGGCATGATAGGAGTTAGACAACCACGGGCGTTTTAGGGCCCTTGTTTTAGAGCCTGTAAGGCGAGTCTCTTGGAGCCGGATGATGTGAGGGCAACATTTTTTTAATACTGAAAAGGCCAGAGATCTCTTCTGGGGCGCATTCAGACCTCTAGTATTCCAGGAGACTATCCTTAGGGGCTTTGCCATTGTAAAACATACAGTAGTAAATAAGCACAAAGTAACATGCATACAAGAATATAAATGACCAGACAGGCTGCGCCACCTGAAGCACATACATGCATATGAGTAAAAAAAAGTGCGTGGATCCGCCATCAGGACATCATAAGCCAGCAATGAAATAATAAAAAGCATGAATAGTTCACCATAGGCAGCAACCTGAGAAAAAATATAGGAGTCAAAAAGTGCAAAAAGGAAGAAAAAAAAAAACACCAACAAAAGCCCAGAAAGTCTAGATAAAATCCCTTGCCCCCCCCCCCCCCCCCCCCGCTCGGCCAACCCCAACATAGCGATCCTTGGATCCCTGAACTGTAAAACTAAAACCCCCCTCCTTAACCACATAAGCCCCGGACCATTATGCAGCTTAACCACTTCCCGCCCAGTCAATAGCGAATTGACGTCCGGGAAGTGGTTGCAATATCGATACTGGACGTCATATGACGTCCTGCAGGATATTGCCTTGCGCGCGCCCGCGGGGGCGCGCAGCGCGGTGATCGGGGACGGCATGTGTCCCTCGGACACAGCGCTACCCCGATCACGGGGTAAACAGCCAATTTCATTGGCTGTTTACCATGTGATCGGCTGTGTCAAAGTCACAGCCGATCACCTGTCAAAACAAACTCGGCGGCACGCTCCGTGCGCGCCGCCACAGGCTTGCAGAGCGGGGATCGGGGAAGGCGAGTGTCCCTTGGACACAGCGCGTCCCCGATCAGAGTAAACAGCCAATGAATTGGCTGTTTACCACGTGACCGGCTGTGTCCAATCACAGCCGGTCACAAATGTAAACAAACTCCACAGGAGTTACTACCTGATCCCTGCTCTCTCCTCACACACCGATCTGTGAGGAGAGAGAAGAGATCAGTAAGTTAGCTCAGTGTAGTTTGTCTACATAAGTTTACAGTGCACAACACGCCCCCCCCCATAAAGAGGACCTGTCACACAGCCCAGCACATCAATCAGCCCATCTGTCAATCAGCCCATCTGTCAATCAGCCCATCTGTCAATCAATCAGCCCATCTGTCAATCAATCAGCCCATCTGTCAATCAATCACCCCACCTGTCAATCAATCAACCCATCTGTCAATCAATCAGCCCATCTGTCAATCATCTGTCACAGGCCCACCTCCATTGGCACTGCCACACAGGCTACCAGTACCGCCATCGGTACCAGTACCACCACCAGTACCGCCACCAGGCCCAGCATCTATACTGCCACACAGGCCCGCTACCAGTATCACCACTAGTGCCGCCATCGGTACCACCGTCGGTAGTGCCACCACCACCTTTACCACCACCTGTACCGCCATCGGTACCATCACCACCCGTACCACCACCACCTGTACCGCCATCGGTACCACCACCACCTGTACCGCCATCGGTACCACCACCACCTGTACCGCCATCGCTACCACCACCACCACCCGTACCGCCACCGGTACCGCCGCCACCACCACCACCCGTACCGCCATCGGTACCACCACCACCTGTACCGCCATTGGTACAACCGCCATCGGTACCACCACACAGGCCCACCACTAATAACTCCATCGGTACTACCACACAGACCGCCACCACTACCACCAGCAGTACCATTACACAGGCCCACCAATAAGCACTGCCATAATGTCCCAAAGGGTTTACACACCTGAGGAGGCATATGCCATTCTTGCCATGTCGGATGATGAGAGCAGCGGGGAGCTCCCATTATCCGATTCTGGTTCGGAATACGAGCCAGTGGAGGATAGTGGCTCAGAGTCCGAGTCCCCGGAGGAAACCGTCCCTCCCAAAAGAATGCGATCGGCACCAAGATCAGCACCAAGATCAGCACCAAGATCAGGAGAACTGCCCACCACCAGCAGCGCCATACCCCAGGAAGAGGAGCCCAGTACAAGCAATGGAAATGCACGCCCAACCCGAAGAATCCAGCCCCAATCCTACCTTCCCGATGCCCTGGCAAACCCCTTATGGTTGCCTGCCAACTCAGGATCCGCTATCATCCCCCCTTTCACCGCACAGCCAGGTGTGCAGCCCGACACTACAAATTTTTCTAAATTTGATTATTTTTGTTTATTTTTCCCACAAGATTTGCTGCAGAATATAGTGGATCAAACGAATCTGTATGCATCCCAATTTATTGCTGCCAACCCCAATTCTTCCTACGCCCGCATGTTCCAGTGGCGGCGTCTAACATTGGAGGAATTTAAATTATTTTTGGGCCTTATGTTCAATATGGGGCTTACAAAAAAGAACGAAGTCCATTCATATTGGTCCAAACGCCCCATCCAACACATGCCCATATATTCCGCTGTCATGTCCAGGAAAAGATACGACATGATTATGCGCTTTCTCCACTTCAATGACAATTCACAGTGCCCTCCCCGAGATCATCCCAAGTACGACAAATTGTACAAGATACGCCCCCTAATCAATGCCTTTTCCCAGCGATTTGAAGACGTTTTCATCCCAGACCAAAAAATTTGTGTGGACGAGTCCCTCGTACATTTCACCGGCCGACTGCAGTTCAAGCAGTACATACCAAGCAAGAGAGCCAGGTATGGGTTAAAATTAAATAAATTATGTGATCGAGCCACTGGATACGTCTGCAAATTCAGGATCTACGAAGGCAAAGACTCCCAGCTCCAGCCCCGTGATTGCCCCACATATATTGGAACCAGTGGGAAAATTGTCTGGGAGTTGGCATACCCCCTGTTCGGAAAAGGTTACCATTTATATGTTGATAATTATTATACCAGCCTGCCCCTTTTTCGCCACCTTTACAGTAAACAAACCCCGGCCTGCGGTACCTTCAAAAAAAAACGGAAGGGATTCCCACAAAATTTATTGACAAAAAAATTGCGACCTGGAGAATCGGCATCCATGAGGAACGAGGAGGTGTTGGCCATGAAGTGGAGGGACAAGAAAGATGTCCACATCCTCTCTACGATCCACAATGACACCATGGTGGAGATCCCAAGAAGACGCGGCTCCATTGTAAAGCCTGAATGTGTCCACGACTACAATTTGTACATGGGGGGGGGGGGGTGGATTTAAACGACCAGATGCTACAGCCCTACTTATCAACCAGAAAGTCCCATTATTGGCACAAAAAAGTTGCGTTTCACCTGTTTCACATGGCCCTTTTTAATTCGTTTATCTGCTACCAAAAAGCAACTCAAAATCACCGACTCCACTACCTCCAATATATCGAAGATATCATCGATAGGATAGGATAGGACACCTCTGCCTGCTACCTGGACCTGTGCTTTGGCTGTGCTCTGGCTGTGCTGACAGTATCTCTGCCTGTGCGAACTATGGACAGTATTCCTGCCTGCTGCCTGGATGATTGCTTTTGCTGTCGCTGACCTCATCCCTGCCTGCTGCCTGGACCGATGCTCTCCTCTGTGGACCACTGCACTTCTAAAACCACAGGTAATCTTTTGTTATTTGGTATGTACCTGCTATGTGTTAGATATACGAAGGGCCTTCAAAAATGTGATCGGTAGTCAGAAAATGATATGTGCAATTAATGCTGCTAGAATGCCTGGAGGTGCTACTTGGATGTTGGGCCTCTGTATGTGGCCAGGCTGTGTAAAAGTCTCAAACATGTGGTATCGCCATACTCAGGAGGAGTAGCAGAATGCATTTTTGGGTGTAATTTTTGCTATGTACATATTATGTGTTAGAAATATCTTATAAATTGACAACTTTGTGTAAAAAAAATGCATTTTCATTTTTTCTCCACATTTTCCAAAACCTTCTGGAAAAAAATGAACCGTTCAAAAGACTCATAATGCTTCATAGATTATACGTTGGGGTGTGTGCTTTCCAAAATGGGGTCATTTTGTGGAAAATTCCATTGTCCTGGTGCTCCAGGGCCTTCAAAAGTGTAATAGGTGGTTGAGAAAGGATATGTGCGATTTATGCTTGTAGAACGCCTGAAAGTGCTACTTCAATGTTGGGCCTCTGTATATGGCCAGGCTGTGTAAAAGTCTCACACATGTGGTATCGCTATACTCAGGAGGAGTAGCAGAATGCATTTTGGGGTGTCATTTTTGCTATGTATATGCTATGCGTTAGAAATATCTTATAAATGGACAACTTTGTGTAAAAAAAATGCATTTTCATTTTTTCTCCACATTTTCCAAAACCTTCTGGAAAAAAATGAACCGTTCAAAAGACTCATAATGCTTCATAGATTATACGTTGGGGTGTGTGCTTTCCAACATGGGGTCATTTTGTGGAAAATTCCATTGTCCTGGTGCTCCAGGGCCTTCAAAAGTGTAATAGGTGGTTGAGAAAGGATATGTGCGATTTATGCTTGTAGAACGCCTGAAAGTGCTACTTCAATGTTGGGCCTCTGTATATGGCCAGGCTGTGTAAAAGTCTCACACATGTGGTATCGCTACACTCAGGAGGAGTAGCAGAATGTATTTTGGGGTGTAGTTGCAATTATGCATATGCTGTGTGAGAGAAAAAAACTGTTAATTTGACCAGTTTGTGTAAAAAAAAAAAAAAAGAAAAAAATTAAATTTTCCCAAGAATTGTGGGAAAAAAATACAACTTCAAAAAACTCACCACGCCTCTTAGTAAATACCTTGGACTGTCTACTTTCCAAAAACGGGTAATTTTGGGGTATTTGTACTTTCCTCGCTTGTTAGTGTCTCAAGAAATGAGATATCCCTTCAGTACATCAGGCGTGATCAGATGTGATAAATTTTCAGTGATTGCCACCATAGTTTGTAGACTCTATAACTTTCACAAAGACCAAATAATATACACTAATTTGGGTTCATTTTACCAAAGATATGTAGCAGTATACATTTTGGCACAAATTTATGAAGAAAAATTACTTATTTGCAAAATTTTACAATAGAAACTAAAAAAAAGTGTTTTTTTTAAAAAAAATTGCTGTTTTTTTGCTTATATCGCAAAAAATAAAAAACCCAGTGGCGATTAAATACCACCAAAAGAAAGCTCTATTTGTGAGAAGAAAATGATAAAAAATTTGTTTGGATACAGTGTAGCATGACTAAGTAATTGTCATTCAAAGTGTGAGAGTACTGAAAGCTGAAAATTGGTCTGGGCGGGAAGGTGCATAAGTGCATGGTATTGAAGTGGTTAAGGACCAGAGGTGTTTTCAGAATTTGGCACTGCGCTGCTTTAACTGGAAATTGTGCGGACATGCAATGTTGTACCCAAACGAAATTTGCGTCCTTTTCTTCCCACAAATAGAGCTTTCTTTTAATGGTATTTGATTGCCTCTGCGATTTATTTTTTTTGCGATATAAACGGGAAAAGACTGAAAATTTTGAAAAAAATTATATTTTCTACTTTTTGTTATAAGAAAAATCGAATAAACTCAATTTTAGTCATACATTTAGGCCAAAATGTATTCAGCCACATGTCTTTAGTAAAAAAAATGTCAATAAGCGTATATTTATTGGTTTGCGCAAAAGAAATAGCGTCTACAAACTAGAGTACATTTTCTGAAATTTACACAGCTTTTAATTTATGACTGCCTATCTCATTTCTTGAGGTGCTAAAATGGCAGGGCAGTACAAAACCCCCCCAAATGACCCCATTTTTGAAAGAAGACACACCAAGGAAATTGCTGAGAGGCATGTTGAGCCCATTGAATGTTTTTTTTTTTTGTCTCAAGTGATTGAATAATGACTAAAAAAAAAAAAAAAAAAAAATTACAAAAAAAGTTGCCACTAAATGATATATTGCTCACACATGCCATGGTTATATGTGGAATTGCACCCCAAAATACATTTTGCCACTTCTCCTGAGTACGGGGATACCACATGTGTGGGACTTTTTAGGAGCCTAGCAGCGTACGGGCCCCCGAAAACCAAGCACCGCCTTCAGGATTTCTAAGGGCGCAAATTTTTGATTTCACTCCTCACTACCTATCACAGTTTTGAAGGCCATAAAATGCCAAAATAGCACAACCCCCCCAAAATTACCCCATTTTGGAAAGTAGACACCCCAAGATATTTGCCGAGAGGCATGGTGAGTATTTTACAGCTCTCATTTGTTTTTGAAAATGAAGAAAGAAAATAATTTTTTTTTTTTTCAATTTTCAAAACTTTGTGACAAAAAGCGAGATCTGCAAAATACTCACCATACCTCTCAGCAAATAGCTTGGGGTGTCTAATTTCCAAAATGGGGTCATTTGAGGGGGTTTTGTGCCATCTGGGCATTCCATGGCCTCGAAACTGTGATAGGCAGTGAGGAGTGAAATCAAAAATTTACACCCTTAGAAAGCCTGAAGGCGGTGCTTGGTTTTTGGGGTCCCGTACGCGGCTAGGCTCCCAAAAAGTCTCACACATGTGGTATCCCCGTACTCAGGAGAAGCAACAGAATGTATTTTGGGGTGTATTTCCACATATGCCCATGGCATGTTTGAGCAATATATCATTTAGTGACAACTTTGTGCAAAAAAAAAATTGTATTTTTTCCGCAACCAGTGGCGGCTGGTGCTCAATTTTTTTTGGGGGGCGCAAACAAACTGAAAAAAAAAAAATCGTCAATTGCCGCCACTGTGCCCATTAAAACGCAGCCACTGTGCCCAAACGCCAGTTTCTCCCCCATATGCAGCCAGTTTCTCCCCCAAATGCAGCCAGTTTCTCCCCCAAATGCAGCCAGTTTCTCCCCCAAATGCAGCCAGTTTCTCCCCCATATGCAGCCAGTTTCTCCCCCATATGCAGCCAGTTTCTCCCCCATATGCAGCCAGTTTCTCCCCCATAATACAGCCAGTTTCTCCCCCATAATACAGCCAGTTTCTCCCCCATAATGCAGCCAGTTTCTCCCCCATAATGCAGCCAGTTTCTCCCCCATAATGCAGCCAGTTTCTCCCCCATAATGCAGCCAGTTTCTCCCCCATAATACAGCCAGTTTCTCCCCCATATGCAGCCAGTTTGTCCCCCATATGCAGCCAGTTTGTCCCCCAAATGCAGCCAGTTTCTCCCCCAAATGCAGCCAGTTTCTCCCCCAAATGCAGCCAGTTTCTCCCCCAAATGCAGCCAGTTTCTCCCCCATATGCAGCCAGTTTCTCCCCCATATGCAGCCAGTTTCTCCCCCATATGCAGCCAGTTTCTCCCCCAAATGCAGCCAGTTTCTCCCCCAAATGCAGCCAGTTTCTCCCCCAAATGCAGCCAGTTTCTCCCCCATAATACAGCCAGTTTCTCCCCCATAATACAGCCAGTTTCTCCCCCATAATACAGCCAGTTTCTCCCCCAAATGCAGCCAGTTTCTCCCCCAAATGCAGCCAGTTTCTCCCCCAAATGCAGCCAGTTTCTCCCCCATAATACAGCCAGTTTCTCCCCCATAATACAGCCAGTTTCTCCCCCATAATACAGCCAGTTTCTCCCCCATAATACAGCCAGTTTCTCCCCCAAATGCAGCCAGTTTCTCCCCCATATGCAGCCAGTTTCTCCCCCATATGCAGCCAGTTTCTCCCCCATATGCAGCCAGTTTCTCCCCCATATGCAGCCAGTTTCTCCCCCATATGCAGCCAGTTTCTCCCCCATATGCAGCCAGTTTCTCCCCCATATGCAGCCAGTTTCTCCCCCATATGCAGCCAGTTTCTCCCCCATATGCAGCCAGTTTCTCCCCCATAATACAGCCAGTTTCTCCCCCATATGCAGCCAGTTTCTCCCCCATATGCAGCCAGTTTCTCCCCCATATGCAGCCAGTTTCTCCCCCATATGCAGCCAGTTTCTCCCCCATATGCAGCCAGTTTCTCCCCCATATGCAGCCAGTTTCTCCCCCAAATGCAGCCAGTTTCTCCCCCAAATGCAGCCAGTTTCTCCCCCATAATACAGCCAGTTTCTCCCCCAAATGCAGCCAGTTTCTCCTCCATAATACAGCCAGTTTTTCTCCCCCATATGCAGCCAGTTTCTCCCCCAAATGCAGCCAGTTTCTCCCCCAAATGCAGCCAGTTTCTCCCCCAAATGCAGCCAGTTTCTCCCCCAAATGCAGCCAGTTTCTCCCCCATATGCAGCCAGTTTCTCCCCCATATGCAGCCAGTTTCTCCCCCATATGCAGCCAGTTTCTCCCTCAATAATACAGCCAGTTTCTCCCCCAAATGCAGCCAGTTTCTCCCCCATATGCAGCCAGTTTCTCCTCCTAATACAGCCAGTTTGTCCCCCCCAGCCCTGCACTTACCTTCCTCAGGTCAGCACCGTCCTTCTTCCATCCTCGATGTCTTCTCCCGCCCTCGATGTCACTTCAGCCAACCAGGTTACCGGTAACCAGACCCGGTGAACCTGATTGGCCAGGGAACGCACCCCTGTGCGTCCTCTCATTAGGTATTTAGAAGCCGATTACAGCCCTCAGGCTGTAGTCGGGAAGGCCAATCAAACGCTGTGATTCAGATGGCCGGCGCTCAAGGGGCCGGCCATCTGAATAGTGGGCGGCAGCAATACATAGGTTCATGCAATGCATGAACCTATGTATTGTTGTGGTGAGTATGGTCGCGCCGCCATGTGTAAAAAAAAAAAGACATTAAAAAAAAAACCTCTTAAATGGCCGTTTTTTTTTTTTTTTTAATTTATTTTTTTGGTGACCACAGGAGGGGGGGGGGCGGCGCCCGGGCGCCCCCTATGGACGGGCCGCCACTGTCCGCAACTTGTGTCAACATATAAAATATTCCATGGACTCGACATGCCTCTCAGTATATAGCTTGGGGTGTCTACTTTCCAAAATGGGGTCATTTGGGGGGGGGTTTTGAACTGTCCTGGCATTTTATACACAACATTAGGAAGCTTACATCCACTCTTCTAACCACTTGAATCCAAAGCCCTTTCTGACACTTTTTGTTTACATGAAAACATTTTTTTTTTTGCAAGAAAATTATCTTGAACCCCCAAACATTATATATTTTTTTAAAGCAAAGGCCCTACAGATTAAAATGGTGGGGTGCTGCATTTTTTTTTCACACAGTATTTGCGCAGCGATTTTTCAAACATATTTTTGGGGGAAAAACACACTTTTTTTTAATTTTAATGCACTAAAACACACTATATTGCCCAAATGTTTGATGAAATAAAAAAGATGATCTTAGGCCGAGTACATAGATACCAAACACGACATGCTTTAAAATTTCGCACAAACGTGCAGTGGCGACAAACTACATACATTTTTAAAATCCTTTAAAAGCCTTTACAGGTTACCACATTAGATTTACAGAGGAGGTCTACTGCTAAAATTACTGCCCTCGATCTGACCTTCGCGGTGATACCTCACATGCATGGTGCAATTGCTGTTTACATATGACGCCAGACCGACGCTTGCGTTCGCCATTGCGCAAGAGCAGGGCGGGACAGGGGTGCTTTTTTTTTTATTATTATTAATTTTGCTTTTTTATTTTATTGTTAAACTGTTCCTTCCATATTTTTTTTTATTTTTTTTTATCATTTTTATTGTTATCTCAGTGAATGTAAATATCCCCTATGATAGCAATAGGTAGTGACAGGTACTCTTTTTTTGAAAAAACTGGGGTCTATTGGACCCTAGATCTTTCCTCTGACCACACCAAGATCGGTGTGATAAAATGCTTTCCCAATGGCGCTTTTTATATCCGGGGGGGGGGGACATTCCCTCCCACTGCTTGTAAAAGCAGTCCAGAGGCTAATTAGCCACTAGGATTGCTTTTACATGAAAGTTGGCCGCTGGCTGAAAAGAATGATACCAAGATGATACCTAAACCCGCAGGCATCAACCTGGTATAACCATTCAAAGTCCAGCAACATACCAGTACGTTGCTGGTCCTTGTTGGACATGTCTTGTAATCTTTTTTCTCATGCAGCCTGTTGGCTGAACGAAAAAAAGAGATTGGTCGGTGGGTATCCCCACCATTAGAATACCTCCCTTCATCCACCCACTTCTAATGATGGGCATGCATGCACCATTTATATATGCCGAAGCATGGGGACATCCTCCCGCAAAAGTTATGCCACACACACATGGTCGGACTTTCCACGGGCATGTCTCCGTCGGAATTTTGACCGTATGTACGCGACATTAGGAGCAAAATCGCTCCTCCGCCCCTGCTGCCCCCATGCTTCGGCATATATGCTCTTTTTTTTTTAACTGTGGTGGTGAAATCACCTACTACAGCACTGGAGTCACAGGGATCAGGCCTGTCTCTGCGAACGCTGCAGTTATGTGTGTTGTGTTTTGTAAGTGACAGTGATCGATTGATACTGCACTTGGGTGGCCTGGGCTGGACGGAGGGGCAAAACGCAGGTGCTAGCAGGTATCTGGGCTGATCCCGCTAACACTGCGTTTTTGGGAACCCTAAACTGCTGGGGACGCTAGTATAGATCTGATCAGATCAGATATTGATCTGTTCAGATACTATACCACTAAGGGAGGTGTATGCTTCACGCGTGGGTGTTAGCATTACTGGCACTAACCTGACGCTGCCTGGGGTGACGCAGACCCTCTCTGATGCTAAAACCTAATTGATATCACCCGCCGGGCGATCAGGGGGTTAAACCTTTATTGGGTTATATACGGCGGGTGCCCTGACACTATTAAAAGCAAACTAACTAACCAGCGTCACCCGTAACACTTATATGGTGATCACTGGTGAAAGGGTTAACTAGGGGCAATTAGGGGGTTAAAACCTTTATTAGATAATATAGGGGGGTACCTGACACTAAAAACCTGCGGCGAACCTAAAAAAAATAACTGGCTACCTATCGGCACCAGCATAACTAATACAGCGATCAGAAAAACGATCGCTTAGTGACACTGGCAAAAGGGGGTGAAAGGGTTACCTGGGGGGCGATCAAGGGGTTAAACATTAGGTGATATATGGGGGTACCTGACGCTATAAAAACCTGCGGCGAACCTAAAAAAAATAACTGGCTACCTATCGGCATCACCGACACTAATACAGCGATCAGAAAAACGATCGCTCAGCGGTGCTAGGGGGTGAAAGGGTTACCTGGGGGGCAATCAAGGGGTTAAACCTTTATTAGGGTGGGTTAGGGGGCTACACTGGACCTAAAACACTCTGCCCTGACACTTTTACAGTCACAAATGTCACTGATTGCAGTGATCAGTAAATAAATGGTCACTGCAATCCGTGACACTGTGCCTGGGGGGTGATCTGGGGGTGTCTGGGGGGGGGGCGATCGTGTGCCTATGTGTCCTGGTGTCAGTGTGCTGTTTAGTGCACTAACCTGATGTGTTCTCTCAACGGCGCTCGGTATATGTGAGCGCCACAGGAGAGATGACATCACTTCCTCCTGCCTTTGTAAACATTACACAGGCAGAGGAAGCTTTTCATTCGCCGGGAGCGATCGCGAGGGGGTGGCCGGAAACGAATGGCCGTCCCCTCATCACTGATCGCTCCCGGAACGATGCCGACCGCTCACTGTATAGAAGGGGGGTCCGATGGGACCCCCCAACTATACGAAGGCAGTCACGTACAGGTACGTGATTGTGCCTGTCCGTGCCATTCTGCCGACGTATATATACAGTGAGCGGTCGTTAAGTGGTTAACCACTTAAGGACCTTGCCTGTTTTTCAGATTCGGTGTTTACAAGTTTAAAACAGTTTTTTTTTTGCTAGAAAATTACTTAGAACCCCCAAACATTATGTATTGTTTTTTTCTAACATCCTAGAGCAGTGATTCTCAACCAGGGTTCCTCCAGAGGTTGCTAGGGGTTCCTTCAGCATTGGGCAATTTCTGCGTCTCAGATAATTTCCCACTGACACCATTGATCTTTTTAGCCATCTGTAAGGAGGTAATTTTTCCCAATGACCACAAGTGTAAGGACCATCCTTCCCACTGACCATCACACTAAGGTTTCATGAATTGTAGATCTGTAATTTTTAGCAGGGGTTCCCCGAGACCGGAGAACTATTTCAAGGGTTCCTCTGTGTTGAAAAGGTTGAGAAAGGCTGTCCTAGAGAATAGATTAGCGGTCATTGCAATACTTTTTGTCACATCGTATTTGCGCAGCGGTCTTACAAGCGCACTTTTTTGGGAAAAAATTCACTTTTTTTAATTAAAAAATAAGACAACAGTAAAGTTAGCCCATTTTTTTTATAGTGTGAAAGATAATGTTACGCAGAGTAAACTGATACCCAACATGTCACACTTCAAATTTGTGCCCGCTCGTGGAATGGCGTCAAACTTTTACCCTTAAAAATCTCCATAGGCGACGTTTAAAAAATTCTACAGGTTGCATCTTTTGAGGAGGTCTAGGGCTAGAATTATTGCTCTCACTCTAACGATTGCGGGGATACCTCATATGTGTGTTTTGAACAGCGTTTTCATATGCGGGCGCTACTCACGTATGCGTTCGCTTCTGCGCGCGAGCTCATCGGGACGGGGCGCTTTAAAAAAAATATTTTGTTGTTTTCTTATTTACTTTACTTGATTCTATTTATTTTTACACTGTTTAAAAAAAATAAAAAAATGGATCACTTTTATTCCTATTACAAGGAATGTAAACATCCCTTGTAATAAAAAAAAGCATGACAGGTCCTCTTAAATATGAGATCTGAGGTCAAAAAGACCTCAGATCTCATATTTACACAAAAATGCAATAAAATAAAATAAAAAATTCATTTAAAAAAAAAAAAAAATTTCCCTTTTAAGACGTATGGGCGGAGCTGACGTTTTGACGTCAGCGCCGCCCTGCTATGGTATGGAGACGAGTGGGGGCCATCTTCCCTCACTCATATCCATACCACAGAGGGAGAAGGACCCGATCGCCTCCACCGCTACCGACGGCTCCGGTAAGTGGCGGAGGGCGCGGGAAAGCGGGGGGGGGGGCCCTTTCTGCCACCGATAACGGTGATCTTGCGGTGAATCCGCCACAGAGACCACCATTATTGTTTACAGAACCGCTCACTGAAAAGATGGATATCTTGGTCGTGGCAGCAGCCCACTGTGAGCTTGGCTCATGCTCTGAAACACGTGTTTTCTCTTCCATACCTTGTTGACGTCACACGCCAGCTGGCTTCCTTGCAGCACGGAGCTTTGCCATCTTGTCCCGCACGTTGAGATCGCTGGTCGGTCTCCTTCCCCCTGACACCGTGACCTGAAGGAGGAGGAAGAGGACTTCCTTTCAGGAGGAAGGAGGACTTCCTTTTCAGAGGACGAGGAGGACTTCCTTTTCAGAGGACCCGGAGGACAAGGACTAACTTTCCAGTGGAGGAGGAGGACGAAGAGGAGGAGGAGGACAAGGAGGAAGTGGAGGACGAGGAGTTCCTCTCTGGAAAAGAAGGAAGAAGGAGGACGAGGACTTCCTTTATGGAGGAGGAGGACGAGGACCAGGAGGAGGAGGAGGAAGACGACGAGGAGTTCCTTTCAGGAGGAGGAAGACGAGGAAGAAGACGACGAGGACTTCCTTTCAGGAGGAGGAGGAGGAGGAGGAGGAAGACGACGACTAGTTCCTTTCAGGAGGAGGAGGAAGACGACAAGGAGTTCCTTTCAGGAGGAGGAGGAGGAGGAGGACAAGGAGTTCCTTTCAGGAGGAAGAGGAAGACGACGACGACGAGTTCCTTTCAGGAGGAAGAGGACGAGGACGAGGGGTTCCTTTCAGGAGGAGGAGGAGGGAGGAGGAGGGAGGGAGGAGGAGGGAGGGACGAGGAGGAGTGACAAGGAGGAGGGAGGGACGAGAAGGAGGGAGGGACGAGGAGGAGGGAGGGAGGGACGAGGAGGAGGGAGGGACGAGGAGGAGGGAGGGAGGGACGAGGAGGAGGGACGAGGAGGAGGGACGAGGAGGAGGGACAAGGAGGAGGGACAAGGAGGAGGGAGGAACGAGGAGGAGGGACGAGGGACGAGGAGGAGGAAGGACTGGGGGAGGGAGGGCTGGAGGAGGAGGAGGAGGAGGGGGGAGGGAGGGCTGGAGGAGGAAGGACTGGAGGAGGAAGGACTGGGGGAGGGAGGGCTGGAGGAGGAAGGGGTGGAGGAGAAGGAGACCTTATGCTTTGGGGGTGTTTTTCTGCTAAGAGGAAGACGACGAGTTCCTTTCAGGAGGAAGAGGAAGACGACGACGAGTTCCTTTCAGGAGGAAGATGACGACGAGTTCCTTTCAGGAGGAAGATGACGACGAGTTCCTTTCAGGAGGAAGAGGAAGACTAGTTCCTTTCAGGAGGAAGAGGAAGATGACGACGAGTTCCTTTCAGGAGGAAGAGGAAGATGAGTTCCTTTCAGGAGGAAGAGGAAGAGGACGACGAGTTCCTTTCAGGAGGAAGAGGAAGAGGACGAGGAGGGAGGGACGAGGAGGGAGGGACGGAGGAGGGAGGACTGGGGGAGGGAGGGCTGGAGGAGGAGGAGGGGAGGAGGAAGGACTGGGGGAGGGAGGGCTGGAGGAGGAGGAAGGACTGGGGGAGGGAGAGCTGGAGGAGGAGGGACGAGGAGGAAGGACTGGGGGAGGGAGGGCTGGAGGAAGGACTGGGGGAGGGAGGGCTGGAGGAGGAGGAAGGACGAGGAGGAAGGACGAGGAGGAGGGAGGACTGGGGGAGGGAGGAGGAAGGACAGACGAGGAGGAGGGAGGACTGGGGGAGGGAGGAGGGAGGGCTGGAGGAGGAGGAAGGACGAGGAGGGCTGGAGGAGGAGGAAGGGGTGGAGGAGGAAGGGGTGGAGGAGAAGAAGGAGACCTTATGCTTTGGGGGGGGGGGGGTTTTCTGCTAAGGGGGTAGGACAATTTCGCTGCATCAAAGGGACAATGGACCGGGCCATGTACCATCAATTCTTGGGTGAGAACCTCCTTCCCTCAGCCAGGGCATTGAAAATGGGTCGTGGATGGGTTTTCCAGCATGACAATGACCCAAAACACACAGCCAAGGCAACAAAGGAGTGGCTCAAGAAGAAGCACATTAACCACATTTTCCCCCAGTCGTCTTCCAAGTCAGCCCTTGAGAGATGGAGCTCCTCCTCACAATCAGGAAACACATTGCCATTAATTTTTCCTCCCCTTAAGAGGCGGTCCCTCAGGTCCCTGGTCAGTCTTAGTGTTTCCTCCGTCCGGAGGAGACATGTTGCCAAAAGGACCTGAGGGGGGGCTCCATCTCTCATGGGCTGACCGGGACAGGTGTCTGCGGGTGCAGCAGTGTGTGTCAGCAGGGCTGACTGTATGGAGTCCCTGTGCGGCAGGGGGTCAGTGGACCTTACCGGAGCCGCGTCACTGGCGTGGAGGAGGACGGATCTTGACCACTGGCAACCCTCCTTAGGCTGAGTGCAGGAGGTGTCCTGGGTTCGAATTTCCTCTGTGCCCAGGTGAGGAGAAAGGCGCCATTGCTGCGTTCCCTTGGCGGCGTCAGGGGGGGGGCGTGTACCCACGTCTGAACGCCGCTTGACCCGGAAGACGCGGGGCGTCATTTCCGGGTAGGAATGACGCAATCGGCGTGCGCCGGGGAAGCTGGTCCAATCCCCTTAAAGGCGCGGGGAATTCGAACGGTTGGCTGGTGCTAGTAGCGTGGACGGGGCTGCAGACGGCAGTATCGAACGCCACAGCAAGCCAGGATGCTGGAAGAGGATGAGATTCCATCGGCCCAGGCTCCAGAAGGCAAAAGCACCAGCAGGATGCAGGTAGGCACCAGTGGGTGACCTTTGTATCCTTTGTATTGGGACAGCAGCTAGGTGGTGATGGTGCACTAGCAAGCTGGGGCCAGGGGGTTACTAATGTCACTGGGTGTGCACTTTAGTATTGTTTGGTGCAGTGTGTATTTTTTTCTCACCGCCATGGGTCCCCCTGTGTTTATCTTTTGGCAGGTGAAACCACCTAAAGAGCCAAAGCCCACTCCCAAGAAGCGGTGTGCAAAGTGTAATACCAAGATGCTCTTGGAAAACACAGAACTGCTATGCAAAACATGCATTGACAAACTGGTTGAAAAACAGTCAGATGCAGTTTATGCGAAGATTTTTGGATCCGTAAGAGATGATATGGCTAACACCTTTAAGGATCTCAAAAAGTTTATCGCAGAAGTTAAACCTCCAGCAGTTCCTACTGGAGTTTCCTCTCCCATGGCCTCACCCAGATCAGAAGTCGCCTCAGGGTCGCACGGGTCGGTGAGAGAGCGAGCGGGCAGCAGCACAGCTAGTGTTATGGCTACCGATAGCTCAGATCCAGAGCAGGAAGATGGGAGAGAAGAAAGAAAGGGACCCAAATACAAGTTATCTCTAGAAGACGTGGATGATTTGCTTGGGGCCATTTACGAAACTTTGGAAATTGAGCAGGAAAAAGAACTGCCTTCCAAACATGACCTGATGTACCAGGGTCTGAGGAAGAAAAAATCCAAAGTATTCCCAGTTCATCCGGTAATGTCAGATACCGTGAAAAACGAATGGGCAGACCCAGAAAGGAAACCTTTTTTTGTGGCCAGTCACAAAAAGCGATTTCCTTTTAGTGAAGATCCAAAAGAAGTTTGGAATAAAAATCCCAAATTGGATGCGCCACTTTCTAAGGTCTCAAAAAATTCTTCATTGGCATTTGAAGACATGGGACACCTAAAAGATGGCATGGATAAAAAGGGTGACATTATCCTAAAAAGAGCTTGGGAGACAAGTGTCGCTAGTCTGAAGCCAGCCCTAGCCACCACTTGCGTGGCAAGAAACTTAGAGTTTTGGCTCTCACAGCTGCAAGACCATATTAAAAATGCTACGCCTAGGGAGGAGATTCGGAATACACTTCCAGTTCTCTCCAAAGCGGTTGGGTATATTGCGGATGCATCCGCAGAATCAGTCAAGCTAGCAGCAAGGTCAGGTGGACTAGCAGTTGCAGCAAGACGTGCGATTTGGATGAAGACCTGGACAGGCGATGCAGCATCCAAAACAAGGCTGTGCAATCTCCCATTTACTGGGGATTTGCTTTTTGGTTCCGGCCTGGACGAGGCCTTGGAAAGAACAGCGGACAGGAAGAAAGCCTTTCTGGCTGAAAAACGAAAACCTCCACAAAAGAGGTTTTTTCGTGGGCGAAGAGATCGTCTCCAAGAAGAAAAGAAAGAGTACCCTAAGAAAAACTGGACAGGTCACAAGGGGAAACCAAAGAGTAATGTCCTCTTTGGCTCTTCTAACCAAGTTTCCAAACAATGACAACAGAGTGCCAGTAGGGGGAAGACTGGCTACCTTCCTACCTCAATGGCAGAAGGCGACAGGCAATCAATTTATTCTGGACATTATCGCAAGGGGCTACTCTCTGGAATTCAATTGTCATCCTCCAGAGAGATTTCTAGTAACAAGACTTCCCAGGGATCCAGAGAAAGCCAGGGCCCTTCCACTGTTACTAGGGGAGATGGTGGACCAGAAGGTCCTTACTCCAGTCCCAGAGAAGGAAAAAAGAAAGGGTTTTTACTCTCACATTTTTGTGATCAAAAAACCTTCCGGGAAGTTTCAGTTAATACTAAACTTAAAACCGTTAAACCAAGCGATTCAGTACAAAAAATTTTGCATGGAGTCCATATTTTCGGTCAAAAACATTTTGCAACCAGAAACCTTCATGGCGACCATGGATCTCAGGGATGCATATCTCCACATTCCCATCCGACAGGAGTCCCAGAAATATCTGAGGTTAGCAGTGGAGATAGAGGGAAAGGAATATCATTTCCAGAGCAGAGCTCTTCCTTTCGGGTTATCCTCGTCCCCAAGGATATTCACCAAAGTGTTAGCAGAAGCTCTGGCCCCTCTAAGGTTAAAAAAGATGACCGTAATACCATACTTGGACGATCTACTGTTTGCAGCACCTTCGAAAACACAGCTGACAAAAGACCTCACAGAAGCTCAACTGTGGTTAAAGTCACTAGGTTGGATTCTAAACGTAGAAAAGTCCAATCTGTGTCCCACTCAGAACATTCGGTTCCTGGGGTATCTACTCAACTCCATAAAACAAAAGACTTCTCTACCGGAGGAGAAAGTCCAAAAACTCATCAAGAGGGTGAGTTCAAAACAGAACAACTTCCCAATATCTATCAGGGAGCTAATGTCGGTTCTGGGTCTGATGACATCATCGATACCAGCAGTCCAGTGGGCAAAATACCATCTAAGGTCACTTCAAGTATTTCTCTTAAAAAAAACAAAGAGAAGATCTGGACAGGTCAGTTTTACTCCCGACATCCGTAAAAAGGTCGCTGTGGTGGTGGAGGATCCACACAAACCTAAATCAGCGTCTGGCTTGGTCATTTCCGACCTCACAGAAATTGACCACAGACGCAAGCAGTTGGGGTTGGGGAGCTCACCTAGCAGGGCAACCTGCTCAGGGGAGATGGTCCCCAGAAGAAGCCAAGGCATCTTCGAACTGGAGAGAACTTATGGCGATAGCCAAGGCCATGGAGTTTTTCCAAAACCAACTCAGAAGTCGTCACATTCTGATTCTTTCGGACAATGCCACAGCAGTGGCTTATGTGAACAAGCAAGGGGACACAAGAAGCCCATCCCTAAGCCACATCTCCAACCAAATTTGCAGGTGGGCAGAAGGAAATCTACTATCACTAGGAGCAGTCCATCTAAAAAGGGGAAGACAACCAAGTAGCGGACTTCCTCAGCCGCCAGGATATCTCCCAAGAGGAATGGGTATTACACCCGGAGGTGTTCAGGGAAATTACAGCCCGCTGGGGAATGCCAAACATAGACCTGTTTGCCTCTCAGAAGAATGCTCAGGTGAAACATTTCTTCTCGCTAACCCAACAAGATCAGCCTCTTGGGATAGACGCTCTACAAAACCCTTGGAACTTCAAACTATGCTATGCCTTCCCTCCGGTTCATCTGATACCACGGGTGGTAAAGAAGTTTCTACAGGAACAGACGAAACTGATACTGATCGCACCATACTGGCCCAAGAGAGCCTGGTTCTCTCAACTCCTCAGTCTCTCGGCAGCAGAGCCGTGGCTTCTACCTCACAGGGAAGACCTGATGTGTCAGGGACCCCTGACAGGCCTAAAACAAGAGAGTTTCAAATGGGCGGCCTGGTTACTGAGGAGGACCTCTTGAGATCTAAAGGACTCTCAGATAAGGTGGTGACAACGCTTCTGAGCGTTAGGAAACCAAACACCAGAGCCATCTATAGAAAGACCTGGAGAAAATTTAACAGTTGGTGCACTGAAAATAAAAGACTAAAAATGGATACACCCACCATCCTTGAATTTTTACAGCAGGGCGCTGATAAAGGGTTAGCGCTCAGTACTCTGAAAGTACAGATTGCAGCGCTCTCGGTGTATCTAGAAAGGACACTACAAGAGGACCCTTTGGTCTCTCGTTTTTGCAGGGCATTGGCAAAAAACAAAAAGCCCAAGACACAAAAATGTCCCACTTGGGATTTGTCAGTGGTCCTCAGGGGAATCATTAAACATCCCTTCGAGCCACTACAAGATACATCTTTAAGATTACTGACTCTTAAAACAGTTTTCCTAGTAGCCATCACAACGGCACGTAGGATAGGGGAAATACAGGCTCTATCCGTTAGGGAACCTTTTTTGAAGATTCATGACGATCGTATCGTCCTTCAAACAGATCCGGGATTTACTCCAAAAGTGACGTCAACTTTTCACAAATCCCAGGATATAGTCTTGCCTTCATTTTGCAGTTCTCCTAATAACAGCAAAGAGCAGGAACTAAGTCTTCTTGATGTCAGAAGGTGTCTACTTCAATATTTAGAAATCACTAATGAATTTAGAACATCAGATGCCCTATTTGTCTTATACGCAGGCCAACTAAAGGGTAAACAAGCCTCCAAAAAGGACAATAGCTAGATGGATCAAGACAGCCATACTAGAGTGCTATAGGGTCATGGAGACTACACCACCTAAAGAACTTAAAGCTCATTCAACAAGGGCTTCAGCAGCCTCATGGGCAGAAAGGGCAGGAGCCACTCCAGAACAAATCTGCAGGGCTGCAACCTGGTCAAGATTCTCGACCTTTGTTCAGCATTACAGACTGGATCTGATTTCCAGCCAGGATCAGGCTTTTGGTAGGAAAGTCCTCCAAGCCGTTGTCCCACCCTAGATCTGGTGAGTTCTTGGTTATCCTCTCAAGGGCTGACTTGGAAGACGACTGGGGGAAAAGCAGAGTTAGTTTCTTACCGGTAACTCTGTTTCCAGTAGTCTTCCAAGGCAGCACGATCCCACCCTAAAATGTCTAACCTCGTGGGGTTGTGTTGTGTATTATATCGTTTCAGATTCCGGCCTTCGGTTCTCGGGGATGACTGACCAGGGACCTGAGGGACCGCCTCTTAAGGGGAGGAAAAATTAATGGCAATGTGTTTCCTGATTGTGAGGAGGAGCTCCATCTCTCAAGGGCTGCCTTGGAAGACTACTGGAAACAGAGTTACCGGTAAGAAACTAACTCTGCTTTTTTTTTGCAAGAAAATTACGTTGAACCCCCAAACATTATATATATTTTTTAAAGCAAAGGCCCTACAGATTAAAATGGTGGGTGTTGCATTTTTTTTTCCACACAGTATTTGCGCAGCGATTTTTCAAACGCATTTTTTGGGGAGAAAAATACACTTTTTTTTATTTTAATGCACTAAAACACACTATATTTCCCAAATGTTTGATGAAATAAAAAAGATGATCTTAGGCCGAGTACATGGATACCAAACACGACATGCTTTAAAATTTCGCACAAACGCGCAGTGGTGACAAACTACATACATTTTTAAAAGCCTTTAAAAGCCTTTACAGGTTACCACATTAGATTTACAGAGGAGGTCTACTGCTAAAATTACTGCCCTCGATCTGACCTTCGCGGTGATACCTCACATGCATCGTGCAATTGCTGTTTACATGACGCCAGACCGACGCTTGCGTTCGCCTTTGCGCAAGAGCAGGGCGGGACAGGGGTGTTTTTTTTTGCTTTTTTTTTATTATTTATTTTGCTTTTTTTATTTTATTTTTAAACTGTTCCTTCCATTTTTTTTTAATCATTTTTATTGTTATCTCAGGGAATGTAAATATCCCCTATGATAGCAATAGGTAGTGACAGGTACTCTTTTTTTTGAAAAAATTGGGGTCTATTAGACCCTAGATCTTTCCTCTGCCCTCAAAGCATCTGACCACACCAAGATCAGTGTGATAAAATGCTTTCCCAATGGCGCTTTTTATATCCGGGGGGGGGGGGGACATTCCCTCCCACTGCTTGTAAAAGCAGTCCAGAGGCTAATTAGCTGCTAGGATTGCTTTTACATAAAAGCCGGCCGCTGGCTGAAAAGAATGATACCAAGATGATACCTAAACCCGCCGGCATCATTCTGGTATAACCATTCAAAGTCCAGCAACATACCAGTACGTTGCTGGTCCTTGCTGGACATGTATTGTAATCCTTTTTTTTCATGCAGCCTGTTGGCTGAACGAAAAAAGAGATTGATCGGTGGGTATGCCCACCATTAGAATACCTCCCTTCATCCACTCACTTCTAATGATGGGCATACATGCACCATTTATATATGCCGAAGCATGGGGGCATCCTCCCGCAAAAGTTATGCAGCGTACACACGGTCAGGCTTTTCCACGGGCAAGCCTCCGTCGGAATTTCGACCGTATGTACACGGCATTAGGAGCAAAATCGCTCCTCCGCCCCTGCTGCCCCCATGCTTCGGCATATATGCTCTTTTTTTTTTTAACTGTGGTGGTGAAATCACCTCCTACAGCACTGGAGTCGCAGGGATCAGGCCTGTCTCTGCGAACGCTGCAGTTATGTGTGTTGTGTTTTGTAAGTGACAGTGATCGATCGATACTGCACTTGGGTGGCCTGGGCTGGACGGAGGGGCAAAACGCAGGTGCTAGCAGGTATCTGGGCTGATCCCGCTAACACTGCGTTTTTTGGGAACCCTAAACTGCTGGGGACACTAGTATAGATCTGATCAGATATTGATCTGTTCAGAATACTATACCACTAAGGGAGGTGTAATGCTTCGTGCGTGGGTGTTAGCGCTACTGGCACTAACCTGACGCTGCCTGGGGTGACGCAGACCCTCTCTGATGCTAAAACCTAATTGATATCACCCGCTGGGCGATCAGGGGGTTAAACCTTTATTGGGTTATATACGGCGGGTGCCCTGACACTATAAAAAGCAAACTAA
The DNA here is from genome assembly GCA_029206835.1 of Rana muscosa. Classification (NCBI taxonomy): domain Eukaryota; kingdom Metazoa; phylum Chordata; class Amphibia; order Anura; family Ranidae; genus Rana; species Rana muscosa. Next base: position 97,249,545 of record CM055126.1, read on the forward strand.
CTAACCAGCGTCACCCGTAACACTTATACGGGAATCACTGGTGAAAGGGTTAACTAGGGGCAATCAGGGGGTTAAAACCTTTATTAGGTAATATATGGGGGTAGAAAAAATAAAGCTGCGCAAATTATAAAATATTTGATTACACCACTGATTGTATCAAAAGATGATATGTACAGAGCTCAGTCTCTATTGCCAAAAGATGACAACTATATGTGATAAGAGGTCCTGACAATATGCCAGACACCTACGTCACATTCAGCAAGAGGGCAAAGTCCTGTATTGTGAAGAAAAAAATATATAAAATATATTTTTTTTTTTCAAACTATAAAGTCCTGAAAACCAAAGCGACAACGAAGTGTGGATGAAAATCTTCTTGTTCAGCTATTTGGTGACTTCAAACATAAAACACCCAATGAAAAGTGCCGTACACTTGATAGATAGAGATTCCACCACCACCAGTTCTTACTGCCGCTTACCAGAACTGTTGATCCCTTCAGAGATCAATGCAAACAGATGGCTATTCCCCTGCCAGGGTCTCTAGGTGAATAATCAATATCCGCTTTTCTCCCGGATTCTAAGCCACTCCTCTCATCTAAAGTAACACCTAGATACCAGCAACTAGAAAAGACTGGGAGAGGAAGCGGCTGGGAGGCTCTGGAAAGGCACACCACGCTAGCAGCCCGTACCCTCTTGTGCAAGAGCGGTGAGCGGTTGAGCGGTGTTATTGTTGGGTCTTGTCTGCAGCCAGGCCAGAATCCTCCCGAGAATGATTCTCGCCTCTACCGTTAGCAGAGGCAAGTCCTTAATTTCCCCAGTAACATGAATGTCGACACCCGCTGAAGCTCCAACTTAAGATTTATTCTCGCTTTACAAAACACAGTCCCTTGGATAGACAAAGAAAGGTTGGAGCAAAGAAACAGCACAGCTCAAGGTGTGGAGGAGGTCCAGGCACAAACGTAGCTCTCCACTGTACTACTCAGATTCTCAAGCAGTATACTAGGCGCACAGTCTCTGCCACAGACCGTGAGTTTGGTCTCTGCCACAGACCCGGTGAATAAGGCCACTGCCACTGACCTGTGTAATAAGGCCACTGCCACTGACCTGTTGAACGTGAACTTCCTTCTTAGAACATGGCCCCTATCAAGAAGATGTCCCCCCAGAGAGTCAACAGACCCTTCCTTCACCGCGACTCCCGCATCGGTCCTTCGGAATGATCCTCCCTTCTCTGAGAGTGCGGGTCCCCTCGCAAGGCGGCACCCCTGGACTCCTCAATCCTTAGCGGACCCCAGCCGAAGGTGCTGGGCCCCGGGCCTTCTCCGCATCCCCTGGGTCTTCATACCCAGGCAAACAGGACAGCAGGGTAGTACCTCACCCCAGGCTAAAGATGCCTGAGATGGAACAGGAACACAGCCTCCAGGCCTAGGGCACCCGGAGACGAACCGCACTCACTCCCAGGCTGAAGGTGCCTGGGGGTGGACCCCGATCAGGAGATGTCTGCCCCTTTCATACCCTCTCCTGGCATGCACAGCAGGTTCCCCGCCCCACTGTACGGCTGCCGAGAGGGGACACAAAAGGCACAGGACTACGCTCGTGGTTCAACCCGGCCCAGAATGGCGGTGCCACCCGCAGGCCACAGGGAACTCATCACCAGCATTATCCCCGAGGACAAAAATGGTCCATAGCCACTAACAAATCAAGGTGTCTGAGTCTAAATACCACTCGGAGACTCCCCCTAAATTGACCACCCCGCTACACGTATATGTGTAATATATATATTTTACAGTGTAGAGTATATAGTGGCATCAGTGTAGTATATATAATACATTGCAGAGTATATAGTGCTGTCAGCTTAGTATATATAAAATACAGTGGAGAATATATAGTGCAGTCAGTGTAGTGTGTGTGTGTGTGTGTGTGTGTGTGTGTGTATGTATATTATAATCACACACACCTTGCAAAAGTATTCACCCCCCGCTTGGCTTTTCACCTATTTTGTTACATTACAGCCTTTAGTTTTTTAATCTGAATTATATGTAATGGATCAGAACACAATAATCTAAGTTGGTGAAGTAAAATTAGAAAAATATATACATAAAATTATTTTTCAGAAATAAAAAACTGATAATTGGCACATGCGTATGTATTCACCCCCTTTGTTATGAAGCCCATAAAAAGCTCTGGTGCAACCAATTATCTTCAGAAGTCACATAATTTGTAAAATGATGTACACCTGTGTACAATCTAAAGGTCACATGATCTGTCATTACATATACACACCTTTTTGAAAGGCCCCAGAGTGTCGTGGAAATTTTAAGATGTATTTAATATGTATTTTCATAGTGTCTCCCAGGGTTGGTTCTCCCGCAACCCGCTCTAAAGAGCTGACTGGGGCAGACTGACGCTGCTTGAGTCCCGTCTGGTAGTGGAAAACGTCTTAAGGTTTGGAGAGTGATGTTTGCAGAGTGGGGATATGTCAGTGTTACCAACCCCCTGAAGTGAAATTTACTGGCAAGTATGCCAAAATTTCTGTACGGCACCAATTTCTTACTGGCAAAAATAATGAAGATTACTGGCAGAGCCGCATTTTTTACTGACGCTGCAAAAAAATACCTAAAATTACTGTTTTTACTGCTAAACAGTGCAAATATCAATATTTCAACTATAAACACACAGCTAATGCTAATATCAATGTGTTTAAGTTAAACAAAAGTAAAAAAACATATTTCTCAATTCACATGAAGGTTAGGATACTATAACCCGGCCAGCACAGATTTCCCTCTTACATCAGAGTCTGCAGGATTCCCCCTTACAGTGCAAGGGAACTCTTATGTAAAGGGGAACGCTGCAGATCATGATGTAAGGGGGAACTCTGATGTGGAGGGGGGCTCTGGTGAATAGAGACCACCTTCCACAGAGTGAATACACTTAGGTAAGGGGGGGGTACTAATATAAGGGGAAAACCTTTATATCAGTGCCCCCTTACATTATTGTATTCACTCACCTCCTTACATCAGTGACCCCCCCCCCCCCCTCCTCAGAATGGCCTGGCGGCACTGTCACTGACCTCCTCTCAGGTGCACAGTGTGGGGCTCAGTCAGACGGCTCCAGCTTGGTGGCTCTGATCTCCTCTCCCCAGTCCACACATCTGTTTCTTCCCGTGCCGTAACCCCCATCCTGGCGGCACTCCCACTCTTGACTCCTTTCTTGGATCCCCTCAGAGACTGTAGACATGACAAGAGATGGACAGAGACTGCGGACATACTACAGGAAGTGGACAGAGACTGCGGACACACTACAGGAGGTGGACACTGGAGAGACAGGAGGGGGACAGAGGCTGCGGACACACGATACAGGAGGGGGACAGAGGCTGCCGACATACTACAGGAGGGGGACAGAGGCTGCCGACATACTACAGGAGGGGGACAGAGGCTGCCGACATACTACAGGAGGGGGACAGAGGCTGCCGACATACTACAGGAGGGGGACAGAGGCTGCCGACATACTACAGGAGGGGGACAGAGGCTGCCGACATAGTACAGGAGGGGGACAGAGGCTGCCGACATAGTACAGGAGGGGGACAGAGGCTGCCGACATAGTACAGGAGGGGGACAGAGGCTGCCGACATAGTACAGGAGGGGGACAGAGGCTGCCGACATACTACAGGAGGGGGACAGAGGCTGCCGACATACTACAGGAGGGGGACAGAGGCTGCCGACATACAACAGGAGGGGGACAGAGGCTGCCGACACACTACAGGAGGTGGACAGAGGCTGCCGACATACAACAGGAGGGGGACAGAGACTGCCAACATACTACAGGAGGTGGACAGAGACTGCGGACACACTACAGGAGGTGGACACTGGAGAGACAGGAGGGGGACAGAGGCTGCCGACATACTACAGGAGGGGGACAGAGGCTGCCGACATACTACAGGAGGGGGACAGAGGCTGCCGACATACTACAGGAGGGGGACAGAGGCTGCCGACATACTACAGGAGGGGGACAGAGGCTGCCGACATACTACAGGAGGGGGACAGAGGCTGCCGACATACTACAGGAGGGGGACAGAGGCTGCCGACATACTACAGGAGGGGGACAGAGGCTGCCGACATACTACAGGAGGGGGACAGAGGCTGCCGACATACTACAGGAGGGGGACAGAGGCTGCCGACATACTACAGGAGGGGGACAGAGGCTGCCGACATACTACAGGAGGGGGACAGAGGCTGCCGACATACTACAGGAGGTGGACAGAGGCTGCCGACATACAACAGGAGGGGGACAGAGGCTGCCGACACACTACAGGAGGGGGACAGAGGCTGCCGACACACTACAGGAGGGGGACAGAGGCTGCCGACACACTACAGGAGGGGGACAGAGGCTGCCGACACACTACAGGAGGGGGACAGAGGCTGCGGACATACTACAGGAGGGGGACAGAGGCTGCGGACATACTACAGGAGGTGGACAGAGGCTGCGGACATACTACAGGAGGTGGACAGAGGCTGCGGACATACTACAGGAGGTGGACAGAGGCTGCGGACATACTACAGGAGGGGGACAGAGGCTGCGGACATACTACAGGAGGGGGACAGAGGCTGCGGACATACAACAGGAGGTGGACAGAGGCTGCGGACATACTATAGGAGGGGGACAGAGGCTGCGGACATACTACAGGAGGGGGACAGAGGCTGTGGACACACTACAGGAGGGGGACAGAGGCTGCGGACACACTACAGGAGGGGGACAGAGGCCAGAGACTGCGGACATACTACAGGTGGTGCCGGTGGAGACAGGCTGTGGACATGATGGTGCCCTCCTCACCCCCTCACAGTAGCCTCCTCCTCTGTCCACCACCATATTACTTCTGCACATCATCAGTGTGCTGTGTCCTCCTCCTGTGCCCCTTTCACCTCTCCACAGGTCAGGGCAGCACTGTGCTGCCCTGACCTGTGAAGAGGTGAAAGGGACACAGGAACCAGGAGGAGGACACAGCACACTGATGATGCTGTCCCCTTGTATTCCCCCCGTTCACTGACCTCGAGTCCGTCCTCCTCACCCCTGGCTGGGCCCTGTCAGTGCTCCGAGTCCTCCACCGACCACCAATGATGAGTGCATGGCATGCACTCACTGCAGGTGTCCCGCCACTGCCGCCAGCCACTGTGGCCTTTTCAAAAATGGCGCCAGCGGCGCCATCACGTTACTGCGTGTGCGCCGCCCGGCCGAGCGCAAACAAGTTTCCCTGAGCTCGGCCGAGCGCATTCAGAACGGCTCATGCGCAGTTGTATGGCCGGCTCGCGGCCATCTTTTTTATGGGCGCCGGTGCCCATAAAGGGACTTTAACGTACAGCCCGAAAAAGGGGTTAAATCGCAGGCTGTACGTAAAAAGACGTACAGTGGCAACACTGGGATATGTCCACCGACGAAGGGCCCCTGTGCATTAGCGCAGACGATCGCGTAGGGGGGATATGTTCGCTCTGCAAGGACATTATTGGTTATAGGCTGTCATGGATATGCATTAATGTCTGTCTGCCATCTTACCTTTCCTCCTCATGTGTCCATCTTAGAGGCCAGAACCCTTTCACCTGGCTTCCTTTATAATCTCCTCCCAGCCTGACTCCACCCCAGGCCCTATCACAGAACACTATATTAACCTGTGCACTGCAAGCCTGCTTTACTGATCAACGTGTTTGTTAGGCATTGTGTGTTTGGGTTCCTGCCTGCCGTGTGCTACGTCTGTCTCTCTGTTACATATTTGGCTTGTCCCCGACTATCCCTGTCTGCTCGTGCCCCTTGACCTTTGGCTTGTCCTTCGTTATCCTTGTCTGCTTGTGGCCCTTGACCTTCTGCTGGTTATTCGTTACTCTTATATCTTGTGCTGCTGCTTCCCCTCTTTTCCCCTTATCCTACGGGGAGTGAGCTAGGAGACTCTAGGGGCCGCGACCTGGACCCAGCCTGCAGCATAACATCCTCACCACTAGAGGCTCTGCAGAAGACCTGCTGGATCTTAGACTCCGCGCCCTGGGGAATCTTGGCTCTAGCTTCCTATAGGATCCCGGTTGTGCTCCTCTGGTCCCGCTTTCCACAACCACCCAGTTTCCTATCTGCAGCAGTCAGCCATAGGGTTCACTACCTTGCGGTGCACTCCTGTCCCCCTACGGTATGCATCTGTCACCTGGCCACAGGTGACCTGACAGTTTGATCAGCCATGGACCCGGCTGACAGGCCGCTCCCCGCGGATGATCCATTACAGGGCATAGTCCGTAGACTTGAGACCCAGGAATCAGATCAGACTCAGGTGATGCGATTCCTCCAGGATCTGGCTTCTCGCTTCGAGCAGCTTCAGACCTCCGTGGGAACCCCAAATCTGCAACCTCAAGTACAACCAGCGGCTGCGGCTTTCGCATCAGTCGCAGCCACACACTCACTAGAACTGCCAGCTCCGTTCCGTTTCTCTGGGGACTCCAAGGCCTGCAGGGGGTTTCTCAGCCAATGTACGATTCATTTTGAGCTTCAGCCTCAAAACTTCCTGTCTGATCGGGCTAAGGTAGCCTATATCATCTCCCTCCTCTCCGGGGAAGCTTTAGCCTGGGCTGCCCCCCTGTGGGAAAGGAATGATTCAGTGGTTTCCATCCTGTCCGACTTCTTGGAGCTCTTTCGGAACATCTTCGAGGAGCCGGCTCGGGCTTCTTCAGCGGCTAGTGCTGTCTTACGTCTTCGCCAAGAAGCTAGTTCAGTGGGACAATACGCTCTTCAGTTCCGTATCCACACAGCTGAATTGAGCTGGAATAATGAGGCCCTAGTCGCTACCTTTTTACATGGCCTCTCTGACCGAGTGAAATACGAATTAGCAGGAAGAGCCATTCCCGTCGGTCTGGACGATGTAATTTCTTTGTGCAACCAGATCGACATTCGTTTTCAGGAGAGGTCGCTAGAAAAAAAGACGCCAGCACTCTCTGGGTCCTAGCCAGTCTGAGCTCCCCACCCTTCGTCCCGTGGAGCATCTTCTGCCTGCTGAGGGACCTATGCAGCTGGGCCGGACCAGACTAACCCCCGAAGAACGTGCTAGGCGCAGAACTCTGGGCTTGTGCCTCTATTGTGGGGGCAAGGGTCATTTTTGTGACTTTTGCTCGCTTCTGTCCGGGAAACGCTCGGGCCTAATACATTTAGAAGGTGGAGTATTGGACCCTGAAACATCACCTTCTCGCCTTCTCCTGCCGGTGTTCCTTCATGTAGGCACTTCTCCTCAATCAACCCTTGCATATCTGGATTCAGGGGCAGCCGGCAATTTTATGGATTGGGGAACTGCTTCTTCTATGAAGCTTACCCTTTCACCTCTCGCTACCCCATTGGTAGTCTCGGCTATTGATGGCACTGTTCTCCCAGGGGGCCCTATTCGCTTCCAGACGCTACCCATTAGGATGTCGGTAGGGATTCTCCACCAGGAGTGGATATCCTTTCTCATTCTACCCAAGGCCTCTACCCCCATTGTATTGGGCCTTCCTTGGCTGCAGCTCCACTCTCCACATGTGGACTGGGCCTCTGGGCAGGTCCTGGCTTGGGGTCCCTCATGTTTCTCGGCATGTCCTCTCAAGGTGGCCCCCAAAAGAGAGACTTCCGGTTGCTTCCACTTCTGTTTCTTCTGATCTTCCCGTTGCATACAGCGATTACCGGGATGTGTTCTGTAAGAAATCAGCTGAGGTGCTTCCTCCCCACAGGTCTTTTGACTGTGCTATTGATCTTGTCCCCGGAGCATCTCTGCCCAGGGGTCGTACCTACCCTCTGTCCATCCCAGAGACCCAGGCCATGTTTGAGTATGTTGCAGAGAATCTGGAGAGAGGTTTCATCCGGAAATCCGCATCACCTGCAGGGGCAGGGTTCTTTTTCGTTGCCAAAAAGGATGGTACCCTAAGACCCTGTATCGACTATCGAGGTTTAAACGCGGTTACTATTAAAAATCGATACCCCCTACCCTTAATATCTGAACTATTCAATAGGTTGAAGGGTGCCTCCATTTTCACCAAGTTGGATCTCAGAGGCGCGTACAATCTCATTCGAATACGGGAGGGTGACGAATGGAAGACTGCATTCAACACTAGAGACGGGCATTACGAATACCTGGTGATGCCTTTTTGGTTTGTGTAATGCCCCAGCTGTGTTTCAAAACGTTGTCAATGAAATCTTCAGAGATCTGCTGTACCAGTTTGTTGTCATCTATCTGGATGACATTCTGATCTTTTCTGAAAATCTGCTCGTCCACAGAAATCATGTCCGTACTGTACTTCAGCGTCTTAGAGAGAACAATCTCTATGCCAAGCTGGAGAAATGTTCCTTTGAATGTTCTGAGGTCCTGTTTTTGGGGTGCTTTGTCTCATGTTCGGGTCTTCGTATGGATCCTGCGAAGGTCTTGGCTATTACCAACTGGCCTCTTCCTGCTAGCCTCAAGGCCACACAGCGCTTTCTTGGCTTCACAAATTATTATAGGCAGTTCATAAGGAATTACTCTTCCATTGCCGCGCCTATTATCGCTTTAACCAAGAAGGGTGCGAATGCCAAAGACTGGCCCCCCGAAGCTGTCTCTGCATTTCACGACCTGAAACAGGCCTTTGTTTCTGGACCTCTCTTGAGGAGACCAAATCCTGGGGATGCATTTTTTATTGAAGTAGACGCTTCCTCAATGGGGGTGGGAGCTGTGCTTCTTCAAATCTTTAAGAAACGTCAACCATGTGCGTTCTTCTCCAAAAAAAATTCTCAGGCAGAGAGGAATTATGCCATCGGTGATCGGGAACTTCTCCCGATTAAATTGGCGTTAGAGGAGTGGCGCCATCTCTTGGAGGGTTCCCCTCACTCCATAACGATCTTTACTGACCACAAGAATTTACAGTATCTACAGAATGCTAAACGTCTGAATCCTAGACAGGCCAGGTGGAGTCTCTTCGTTTTAATTTCACGATTACTTACAAACCTGGTTCCTGCAACGGTCGGGCTGATGCGCTCTCTAGGTCATTTGACACTTTTGACGAGGAGTCCGCCCCTGAACCTGAGCCGATCATTCCAACCTCGTGCATTGCTGCCCACTCTACCACCCTGAAGTCAAAGATTCCGCCTGGTAAGACCTTTGTCCCCACTGAGCTAAGAGCTAAGATCCTTCGTTGGGGACATGATTCCAAGTTGGCAGGTCATTCTGGATTCCTCCGATCCTTCTTACTCATTAGTCGTCACTACTGGTGGCCTAATCTCCGCTCAGACGTCAAAGACTACGTTAAGGCTTGTCATGTCTGTGCTCAGTCTAAATCCTCCACACAAGCTCCTGCTGGTCTCCTCATGCCCTTGCCCATTCCTAAGGAGCCCTGGGCTCATATTGCCATGGATTTTATCACCGACCTCCCACTGTCGGAGAATAATACAGTCATTTGGGTGGTAATCGATCGGTTCTCCAAGATGGCTCATTTTGTTCCTCTTCCTGGTCTTCCTTCTGCCCCTGCCTTGGTTCCCATTTTCATTCAAGAAATTCTCCGCCTTCATGGGATTCCTTCTCATATTGTTTCCGATAGGGGACCCCGTCCAATTCACGTCTCGTTTTTGGAGAGCCTTTTGCAAATCCCTCAATATTGTCTTGGATTTTTCCTCTTCTTACCATCCCCAATCCAATGGACAGACTGAGAGGGTTAATCAGGAGTTGGAGGTCTTTCTTCGCACCTTTGTGTCTTCTCACCATGATGATTGGTCCTCTCTACTCCCGTGGGCAGAATTCTCCCATAACAATCATGTGAATACCAGTTCGCAGAAGACACCCTTTTTCACAGTTTATGGAAAACACCCTCAACTTCCTCTTCCCATGATCTGTTCTCCAGATATTCCAGCTTTGGCTTCGGTTCAGGAGTCTCTCAATTCCGTTTGGGGTGACGTTCATGATTCCCTCCGGGCAGCTGCTGAAAAATTCAAAGGCTTTGCCGACCGCCGCAGGCGTAAACCGCCTTCTCTTCAGCCAGGGGACAAAGTCTGGCTCTCTACCAGGAACATCAAGCTCCGAGTTCCTTCTCTGAAGTTTGCTCCACGATTCATTGGTCCTTACACGGTAACTGCTAAACTGAATCCGGTTTGTTTCAAACTCCAGATTCCTAAGAACCTTAAAATCACTAACTCCTTCCATGTTGCCCTTCTAAAGCCTTTAGTCCTCAATAAATTCTCTCGTCCTCTCCCTACCGTGGCGCCTGTCTCTGAGGATAATCAGGAGTACGAGGTCAGTCAAATTCTGGACTCCCGACTTTGTAAAGGCGTTCTTCAGTACCTCGTTCATTGGAAGGGGTTTGGTCCTGAGGAGAGGTCTTGGATCACTGCATCTGAGGTCTTTGCACCCCATCTGTTAAAGGAGTTTCATCTGAAGTTTCCCTCTAAACCTGGGCCCAGGCGGGGAAGGGGGAGGCCTCGTAAGAGGGAGGGTACTGTCATGGATATGCATTAATGTCTGTCTGCCATCTTACCTTTCCTCCTCATGTGTCCATCTTAGAGGCCAGAACCCTTTCACCTGGCTTCCTTTATAATCTCCTCCCAGCCTGACTCCACCCCAGGCCCTATCACAGAACACTATATTAACCTGTGCACTGCAAGCCTGCTTTGCTGATCAACGTGTTTGTTAGGCATTGTGTGTTTGGGTTCCTGCCTGCCGTGTGCTACGTCTGTCTCTCTGTTGCATATTTGGCTTGTCCCCGACTATCCCTGTCTGCTCGTGCCCCTTGACCTTTGGCTTGTCCTTCGTTATCCTTGTCTGCTTGTGGCCCTTGACCTTCTGCTGGTTATTCGTTACTCTTATATCTTGTGCTTCTGCTTCCCCTCTTTTCCCCTTATCCTACGGGGCGTGAGCTAGGAGACTCTAGGGGCCGCGACCTGGACCCAGCCTGCAGCATAACATCCTCACCACTAGAGGCTCTGGAGAAGACCTGCTGGGTCTTAGACTCCGCGCCCTGGGGAATCTTGGCTCTAGCTTCCTATAGGATCCCGGTTGTGCTCCTCTGGTCCCGCTTTCCACAACCACCCAGTTTCCTATCTGCAGCAGTCAGCCATAGGGTTCACTACCTTGCGGTGCACTCCTGTCCCCCTACGGTGTGCATCTGTCACCTGGCCACAGGTGACCTGACATAGGCGGATGTGCGCTCTTGTCTCTGCTATGTCTGATCAGCATGGTCGGGATTCATAGCGCACGCCTGCAGGTAGCCTCCCTTCCACAAGCAATAATAGTATAATCCGGATATGCGCTGTTCTATGGAATAGCGCAGAATAAGGATTCCTATCAGTGGTAAAATGGGAGTCTTGGGTTGTTATGACCAGAGATGGCGTCCGTGTTTGTTTAGCTCCCATTCACCCTGTCTCTGCTCAGACACACCCATCAGAATCCTTTAGTTGTATTGTACATCCTGTTGGAAGGATGTCTTTATATGGTCAGATCCTTATGTGGTCATCTTCCTGAGTGAAGGTCACATGCTGTGACATCACTTCCGGTTGGTAACTTCTTTAGTGATGGTGACATCACTTCCCGTTGGTATTTTAATAAAAGAGCAAGCTGGCTAGAGTGAGGCAGAGATGCTGACGGAACGGAGAACATAGCAGTGCGGTGATGTCTGGTTATTTGGATTAATGGGAAATCGAATGATTGGTAAGATGCCTTATATTATTAAGACAAAATGTGTGCTTATTATTATTAGCACAGGAGAAATGGCTGTGTGCTCTGCATACAACCTATTTTTCCACCTTAAGAGGCTGCAACACCTAAGCAAGAGGCACCACTAACCAAACACTGCCATGAAGACCAAGGAACTCTCCAAACAAGTAAAGAACAATGTTGTTGAGAAGTACAAGTCAGGGTGAGGTTATAAAAAAAATATCCAAATCTTTGATGATCCCTAGGAGCACCATCAAATCTATCATAACCAAATGGAAAGAACATGGCACAAAAGCAAACCTGCCAAGAGATGGCCACACACCAAAACTCATAGGCCAGGCATAGAGGGCATTAATCAGAGAGGCAGCACAGAGACCTAAGGTAACCCTGGAGGAGCTGCAGAGTTCCACAGCAGAGACTGAAGTATCTGTACATAAAACGACAATAAGCCGTACGCTCCATAGAGTTGGGCTTTATGGCACAGTGGCCAGAAGAAAGCCATTACTTTCAGCAAAAAACAAAATGGCACGTTTTGAGTTTGCGAAAAGGCATGTGGGAGACTCCCAAAATGTATGGAGGAAGGTGCTCTGGTCTGATGAGACTAAAATAGAACTTTTTGGCCATCAAAGAAAACGCCATGTCTGGCGCAAACCCAACACATCACATCACCCAAAGAACACCATTTTTTAGCAGTCGGGACTGGGAAACTGGTCAGAGTTGAGGGAAAGATGGATGGTGCTAAATACAGGGATAGTCTTGAGCAAAACCTTTACCACTCTGTGTGTGATTTGAGGCTAGGACGGAGGTTCACCTTCCAGCAGGACAATGACCCCAAACACACTGCTAAAACTACACTTGAGTGGTTTAAGGGGAAACATGTAAATGTGTTGGAATGGCCTAGTCAAAGCCCAGACCTAAATTCAATAGAAAATCTGTGTTCAGATTTAAAGATTGCTGTTCACAAGCGCAAACCATCCAACTTGAAGGAGCTGGAGCAGTTTTGCAAGGAGGAATGGGCAAAAATTCCAGTGGTAAGATGTGGCAAGCTCATAGAGACTTATCCAAAGCGACTTGGAGCTGTGATAGCTGCAAAAGGTGGCTTTACAAAGTATTGACTTTAGGGGGGTGAATAGTTATGCACATTGACTTTTTCTAATATTTTGTCCCATTTGTTGTTTGCTTCACAATATAAAAAAATCTTCAAAGTTGTGGGCATGTTCTGTAAATTAAACGATGCAAATCCTCAAACAATCCATGTTAATTCCAGGTTGTGAGGCAACAAAACACGAAAAATGCCAAGGGGACGAATACTTTTGCAAGACAATATATATATATATATATATATATATATATATATATATATTGTGACAGTATGCGGGGTGAGATATATGACAACCGCTATGTTTCACCTCGCATTCGGTCCATTGTAGGGGACTGAACCAGAATCCGGCCCAGGTTTTTCCAGCCTCTGTAGTTGGCTGGGTTCCGGTCCAGATATTCAGGTTCACTGGAATCCATAGGCAGCTGGGCTTTAAAAATCCAGGAAGAGAGGACAGCATGGCTCTGGCCTAAGCCCTCGTACACACGGCCGAGATTCTCGTTGAAAAAAACATGTTGTTTTTTTCGACGAGATTCTTGGACAAGAAACTTGTCCCGCCGAGTGTACACACGCTCGTTTCAAAGAACCCGCGGTTCTTTGAATGGAGCGTACGCGGTGACGTCATCGACTACGACGAGCATGCGCTCGTCACATTCGATGCCGTCGCCGCCATCTTGGTATACCCTACGTATGCCTAGGAAGCTACCGCGCATGCGTCGAATTCATTTCGAACATGCGCGGGCTTCCGGGAGGACAGGTAAGTGTACACACACTCTCTTTTCTCGTCGAGAAACATGCCGAGGAGAATCTCGACGAGAAAATAGAGAGCAGGTTCTCTATTTTCTCGTCGAGGTTTCTTGTCGGTTTTCTCGACGAGAAACCCGATAGCCGCGTACACACGACCGATTTACTCGGCAAGACCTCTCTGCCAGTAAGTTTCTTGCTGGTTCTTGCCGAGAAAATCGGCCGTGTGTACGAGGCCTGAGACTCAGAAGGGAATCTGAGTAAGAGGAGCGCTGTTTATTTGGGCTGAAAGAAAAAAGGTCTGCTTTACTTCACCTTGTGTTTTGTGGGTGACGGGGACCAGCCCCTCACCGTATAGAGAGCGGTTACTGTATAGTTTAGCGCCGGACAGCAAGGATTTGTTTTACTGTTTTGTTTATTTTGTATGACTATTGCAAACCACTCGTAAATAAAGCTGGCAATACGCCAGGTTTTAAAGAAACTGCCTGTACGCTGACCTTCATTCTGAGAAAAGGTGATCCCCACGAGCTGATCTCCCACAATATATATATATATATATATATATAGTGTGACAGCAGGCAGGTAAAGTCGCCGGGTTGCATCCAGGATGGGAGATATATATGTCCCAGATTCAGGCTTTATGCCGATTTATACCACTAGGGGGAGTGCTGGGAGTCTTGTAGGGGAAGAGTTAATGAGCCCAGCTGAAGCAAGTGGGCTCGTTAGGGCCTCTACAAGAACTCCCAGCATGCTAAGGGAGATGCTCAAACCTGGAACCAGATCTGTGTGAATAGTCTGGGGAGTGTGATCTCTGTGCGGTGAGCCAAAGCCTGTGTGGTTATTGTAAGAACCTCAAAAAGCAGGGAGCTAGGGACTGGGACAGCACAAGGCTGTACCCAGTTGTTAGTTAGGGACACCAACGTGTGTAGTAAGCGGTCAAGTTGACCAGGATTTCTTTTCATGTTTCTGTTTGTTTTGTTGTTTTTCCCTTGTAAATAGTTTGAATAAACCGCACCTTTCGTTTTTGCAACTATAAACCCTGTCTGCTGTGCCTGTTTTGTGTGGTGATCCCATCCAGGGGGTCACACACACCCGCTGCTGAGCTAACCCCCCTCACAATATATATATATATATATATATATATATACACACACAAATATACATATACACACACACACACACACGAAGGGCCCCTGGAAATATTTATTCCATGATACAGTAAAACCTTGGATTGCGAGCATAATTTGTTCCAGAAGCATGCTTGTAATCCAAAGCAAGTTTTCCCATAAGAAATAATGGAAACTCAGATGATTCGTTCCACAACCATTTATTCATAAGTGCTTCAGTTTATAGTCCATATAAAAAGATTATAGCAATGTGACCAGGTTGTGTAACCATAAAATGTCCATCCACAAATGGAAGCCTCCCTAAGGGGATTAGAAGCTAAATCGGGCAGGAGCTACAGAGTATAAAAGAGAAGAGAGGCGCCTCTAAGTGTAGCAATATGGTTACATTTAATGCAGGTACAACATTTAGCAACTCACATAGTTGATCATTAAAAGAGGCACATCTAAGTATGCAGGTATCCGGGTAAAGCGATCCACATAGACCGTCCTCATCGCCGGCTCTCACCGCTCTCAGTCTGCAATTGTGACCGGGAAGACTACCCTGCAGTAGAGTGATCTGAAAGCGAGGCTTGAACCGCTCATGGAAGGGACGACATCAATGGTGGTGCGGAGAATGGTCTATGTGGACAGCTTTACCCTGGATGCCTGCATACTTAGATGTGCCTGTTTTAATCATCAACCATGTGAGTTTCTAAATGTTGTACCTTCATTAAATGTAACCATACTGACACACTTAAGCCCTGTACGCACGATCGGTTTAACCGATGAAAACCGTCCGATGGATTGTTTTCATCAGACAAACCGATCGTGTATGGGACCCATTGGTCTTTTTTCCATCGGTTTTAAAAAATAGAACATGTTTTAAATCGGATAAAAAACCCACGCATGCTCAGAATCAAGTCGACGCATGCTCAGAAGCATTGAACTTCATATTTCTCGGCTCATCGGAGTGTTTTACGTCACCGCGTTTGGAACGGTCGGTGTTTTGACTGATGGTGTGTAGGCAAGACTGATGGAAGTCAGCTTCATCGGATTTCCGATGGACAAAACCATCGGATTAGAATCCATAGAATATCCGATGGTGTGTACGAGGCTTTAGAGGTGCCTCTGTTCCATTTTATACTCAGTTGTGACATGACGCTACTCTTATATCAAGACAGAAATTTATAAAAAAAAAAATAGCTTGTCTTGCAAAACGCTCTCAAACCAAGTTACTCTCAAACCAAGGTTTTATTGAACAAGGAAAACGGTCCCCCAATATAAGAATACCCTAGCCCCATTCCTTTTAAATGCGGCTAAAAGTTTGATCCCAAGTCTATGGAGGACCTAAGAAGTACCGAACATGAAGGAGTGGGTAGTAAGGGTTGAAATGGTGAGAGCCATAGAGGAAACAATTCATACAGTAGAGGATTCATTGGAGAGAGATTAGATAGAGATAGATAGATAGATAGATAGATAGATAGATAGAGATAGATAGAGATAGATAGATATATATATATATATATATATATATATATATCTATCAGTGCAGAGTATATAATACAGTATATTGAAGTGGTTAAGGGTAACTCTGACAAAATTAAGAAAAACACGGCGTGGGGTCCCAACCAAAATCCATACCAGGCCCTTTTGGGTCTGGCATAGATTTTAAGGGGAACTCCATGCAAAAATTGGGAAAATTTGCACTATAAATGAAAAAAAGACAGAAAATTCAGTAAAAAAAAATCATTTTTCTTTGCTTCTTTTATAAAATTTTGCAAATTAGTAATTTTTTTCTTCATAAATTTTGGGCAAAATTTATACTGCTACATATCTTTGGCAAAAATAACCCAAATTGGTGTATATTATTTGGTCTGTGTGAAAGTTATAGAGTCCACAACCTATGGTGCCAATCTCTGAATATTTATCACACCTGAAGTACTGACGGCTCTTGAGACCCCAACAACCCAGGAAAGTACAAATACTCCCCAAATTACCCCTTTTTGGAAAATAGACATTTCAAGGCATTTAGTAAGAGGCATGGTGAGTTATTTGAAGTTGTAATTTCCCACAATTCTTTGCAAAATCAAGACTTTTTTTTTTTTTCCTTTTTACAAAATTGCCATATTAGCAGGTTATTTCTCACACACAGCATATACATACCACAAATTACACCCCAAAACACATTCTACTATGTCTCCTGAGTATGGCAATACTACAAGTGTGAGACTTTTACACAGCCTGGCCACATACAGAGGCCCAGCATGCAGGGAGCACCATCAGCTGTTCTAGGAGTATAAATTACACATAATTTCTTGACTACCTCTTGCATTTTTGAAGGCCCTTGTTTTTTGAACGCCCGAACGTATAATCTATGAGGCATAATGAGTCTTTTGAACATGGCATTTTTTTTCTACAAGCTTTTGGAAAATGTGGAAAGAAAATTAAAACGCATTTTTTTTTTTTTTTTTTACACAAAGTTGTCCATTTATACATTATTTCTAAGACCTAGCATGTACATACCAAAAAATACGACCCAAAATAGATTCTCCTACTCCTCCCGAGTATGGTGATACCACATGTGTGAGACTTTTACACAGCCTGGCCACATACAGAGGCCCAACATGCAGGGAGCACCATCAGGTGTTCTGGCGGCATTAAATTTCAAATCAAATTTGACTACCTATTACACTTTTGTGAGGCACTGTAGTTGCATGGATGAGAACTGATGTACCATGGATGGCGATGGCTGAGCATGGTTGAGCCATGGATGGGGATGGCTGAGTATGGATGGGATGACTGAGCATAAATGGGTATGGCTGAGTATAGCCGAGCATGCATGGATGGATAAGGCTGGAATGGGCACAGATCAGCGCTTTGGGCACTACAGATCCAGCCCACAGTGCTGCTGCACCCGATCTCTCCCCCTCTCCTCTCGCATTGTACAGGATACCGGTTTGTTTACAAGTGATGGCTCCATCACTTAGTAAACGGCCGATGTCAGCGGCCATTTACTGTGATCCGTGATGTGCCGGGTCCAGATCATGGATATTCCCGGGTGCGCGCCCCAGGGGGCATGCGGGAGCGCGATTCTGGGAGGACGTTATAGTATGCCCTCCCAGAGTTATCGAGCTACGCTGTCATTCGACTATAGCGCGGTTAAGTGGTAAAAAAAAAAAAACGCCCACAATGTCCATCCATCTTCAATCACGCTGCCCGATGGACCTGAAAAATAAATAAAAAAGCTCTGCCTCGATGCGAGGCCTCCCGGCAACTGCTCTCTCTTGGCTTTAACAGCTGTTATGTAGACAAGGACAGGGCCACCCGGTGACGTAACCGGGTGACACCACCCCTTCTGATGTCATGTGATGTCAGAGGGGGCAGGGTCATCCAGTTACGTCAGCAGGTGGCCCCGCCCTTGCCTATATAACAGCTGTCAAAGGAAAAATACAGTCATCGAGGCAAAGCTGTGGTTTTTACTTTTTGAAACTTTTTTTGGGTGACTGGGTAGGTATACAATGTATCTAATATCCATTCACATGGGGGGGGCCGGGATCTGGGGGCTTCCAGATTCCGATAAGCCCCCTGCCCGCAGACCCTGACAACCAATGGCCAGGGTTGTCGGGAAGAGGCTCTTGTTTCCATCAACATGGAGACAAGGTGCTTTGGGGGGACCCCAAAGCATCCTCCTCATGTTGAGGGCACGTGGCCTAGTATGGTTCAGGAGGGGAGGGCCGCTCGCCTTATCCTGACCTCCAGGCTGCATGCTCGGATAAGGGTCTGGTACAGATTTTGGGGAGGACCCCATGCAATTTTTTTTTAAATTGGCATGGAGTACCCCTTAAAATCCATATCAGACCCGAAGGGCCTGGCATGGACTGGGGGGGGGGACCCTACTTTGTTTCCTTGATTTTTCATCTTGCCGCAAGCAAGTTTTTCCCCTTTAGAAATATAATTTTGCTGCAGCACTGTTCTACACATCACACAGATTTGCCACTTTACAGGCAGACTAAGGGGAACCCCAGGCACGAATTAAAAGGAATATTTCATTTTTATTGTTTCACTTTAAGCATTATTAGAATCACTACTCCTGAAAAAAATGTAGTTTTAAAAACTTTTTTTTTGCATTGATGTCCCCTAGGACAGTACCTGGGTCCCCATACACATTATGGCAATAACTTGCATACAAGCCTTTAAAATGAGGACTTTTGATTTTTCATGTTCGTGTCCCATAGACTTTAATAGAGTTTGCATGCTCGCTAGAACTTTTTGCCTGTTCGCGTGTTCTGGTGCGAACCGAACTGGAGGGGGTCGTTCGGACCATCCCTAATGGGCAGTAATAGGCAGCACTGATGGG
The DNA here is from genome assembly GCA_029206835.1 of Rana muscosa. Lineage (NCBI taxonomy): Eukaryota > Metazoa > Chordata > Amphibia > Anura > Ranidae > Rana > Rana muscosa. Next base: position 97,268,510 of record CM055126.1, read on the forward strand.
CGTTGATTGGCAGCACTGATGATGAGGACACTAATGATCAATGCCCTGATTAGCAGTGTAGATGTCCCCTTTCACACTCGCTGATTACTGGCTCTCTCCTCATGCTGTGACAGTGTGAGAAAAGGAGTGTCAATAACCGGGAAGTGTGTTTACATTAAAATCAGCTTTGATTGGACACAGCTGATCACATGGTAAAGAACCACTATGATTGGCTCTTTACCCCGATCTGTGATCAGCTGTGTCTGAAGGACACAGCAATCACAGAGTGTGCTGGGTGTGCGCCACAGTGGGGGCGTGGTTCTGGGATGACATCAATAGACAAGTGGCTAAAGTCAGGATCTCTCCAGAGCCTGGACCGGCTGAGTGACGTCAGCCGAAGGTGGACTTTAGCCTGCTGTCAACTGAACACGGGTCACAGGAGTGCAAATTTAAGTGCACACCTGTGACCCACAGAAGTAGGACCTAAAGAGCTTTGGCCCTACTTCTCCTTTTAAAGAGGTACTTACAAAACCTCTACTAGTTTTATAAAACAACATTGGAGGTCCACTTTAAAACCCAGCTCCAGGCTAAGTGCTCTTCCCTTATATTAACCCCCTTTCCCCCTTGTGATCACCCTCATATATTCTTTGCCATGTATATACTCACCCTTTTTAGATGTCTTTAGGCATGTCACATGACAGCACAGGATCCTCTCTTTGCTTCTTCTCTGGGTTAGGCATTCCTCACAGATCCAAAGAGTGGTGTGGACATGATCACAACACCGTTTTTTGCATCAGTACACTGCGACTTCGGCTTCATTCACAGTGGCGTACTTAAGCATACATCTGTGCAAACGACAGTCTTTGACCGCACAAAATTCACAGGTATCCTGTGCATCCATTTGCATCCTGGCCTAGGCCGACAAGGCACTTTGCAGGGGGGCAGCACGGAAAGAGTCCCCGCCGCCTTGCGCTACACTGTTAGTGTAGCGCCAGTCTCATGGGGCAGACTGGGCTAAGAGGCAAATTAGTCTAGCGCCCCCATAAATCGGCCGCACTGCTTCCGGTATGCAGGCGGCCCGCATTCCGCAACTTTGGGGGGGCTTCTAATTTTGACTGTCCTATCATCCTGGACCACAAACCTTCCTCACTGTGCTATGTTTTCTGCTGCACCATTGGTTATATCTTCTTATGCCGCGTACACACGACCATTTTTCTCGTCTGGAAAAATGTCATTTTTTCTCTTTGACAAGAAAAACGACCGTGTGTGGGCTTTTCATCATTTTTCCCGACGAGAAAAACGGCATGAATCACGACGAGAAAAATTAGAACATGCTCTAAGTTTTTCTCGTCGTGATTCACTGCATTTTTTTCCGCGGCAGTTTTCCCATAGTGAAACACTGCCGGGGAGCCTACACACGCTCGTTTTTCTCGACCAAGAGCAAAAAAATTTCGGGAAAAACGGCCGTGTGTAGGGGAACAAGCCTTTCCTCGTTTTTCCCGTCTATTTTCTCGACGGTGTTTTCACCGTCGAGAAAATCGATCGTGTGTACACGGCATTAGTCCTCTCCATAAAACGATCAGAAATGTGTGCTTAGGCCTCATGCCCACGGACGTTTTTACAGCCGCGTTTTTTACAGCTTAAAAACGCCTGTCAATTATTGTATAAATTTTTCGACCGTATTTTTTTTCGAAAAAATAAAAAACGCCGGAGCTCAAAAACGCAATCGCTGCGTTTTTGCGCGTTTAACGCTTGCCGTTTTTTTATGCCTAACGCCGACGCCGGGGAACGCACTGGTCCTGGTTTTTTTTCTTACAGCTTAAAAACGCCTATGCTATTTGCAGCTCAAAAACGCCTAGGTGGGCATGAAGCTATAGACTAACATGGACAGGCGGTTTTAAGCTGTAAAAACGTCCGTGGGCATGAGGCCTTAAAAGTAGAAATATAGGCAACATTTTTTTCATTTTGGATAGAGTAAGGGATGGTTATAGCCCCTGTCAGTTTATTTTTTTACCATTCCTGTCCCATTGCAGAGATTTCCCTTCACTTCCTGCCCCAGAGCCAAACAGGAAGTGAGAGGAAATCTATGCAAAAGGGAATCAATTGCCCCACCCCACCCCTAGGCCCTCAGAACTAGTGTCCCCACTCGAAAATTTCACGGCAGATCTTAAACAGCAATGCATGACTGTCAAATTGGGACCAGGGGCTGGGTCCCAATCGACATGAAAGTTACTGCCTGCACTTATATACAGGTATAGCGCTTACCACCCTCTACTCCTTGTCTAACAGCTCCTCGTAGGAGGAAAAGGCACACCCAGCTCTATATGCCCGTACCCTCCTGTGTGAGGAGGTTGAGCGGTGTTGTTGGTGGATCTTCACAGCCAGAAAGCCAGAATCTTCCAGAGAATGGTTCTCACCTCTATAATTAATAAAGATAAGTCTCTATGTCCCACAATAACTTCAAGGTCCACACCAGCTGTAACTCCAACGTAGAGTTTATTTTCTTCTTAAAGCACAGTCTCTGATAGGAAAGGTTGGAGTGAGAACAGGACAGCATAAGGTGTGGGAGAGGTCCAGGCACAAACGTAAAACACTTCACTGCTCGGCATCTCAAGCAGACTCAGCCCATTTGGATAGTCTCTCTAGATGGAGACTAGCAGCCAGAATGGCGCTCTAACTTAACCGCAGTCTCTGCCACAGACCTGGTGAACTTGATCTTCAAAACCTGGCCTCTTTGTAAGGAGAAGACATCCCTCCAGAGAGTTACCGGGCCCCTTCCTTCACTGTGACTTCTCACCAGTCCCTGGGAACGGTTCCACCCCAGGCTTCCTCATCTAAGATGCGGGTCCCCTCGCAAGTCGACACCCTGAGATTCCTCGATCCTTGATGGGCCCCAGCCGAAGGTGCTGGGCCCAAGGCCTTTAGTTGCAGCCCCAGGGCTAAAAGGTGCCTGGGACTGATTCACCAACCACCGACCCTGGGCCAAAGGTGCCCAGGGCGGACAGGAACACACTCCCTGGGAGTAGGGCTCCCGACCACGAACCGACGACCACCCGGAACAGGCAGCGTCTGCCCCTTGTATATCCTCTCCCAGCATGCACAGCAGGCCTACCACACCCACTGTATGGCTGCTGAGAGGGGACGCACAAGGCACAGCACTGTATCAGCGGTTCAACCCTGGCCTACCATGGCAGCGCCACCTGCAGGCCACAGGGAACTGTACACTGATACCCTCCCTGCGGACAAAATATGGTTGATAAGAAACTGACAATTAGGGTGTTTGAGCATAACTACCACTCAAACACTTCCCCTAAATTGAGGACCCCGCTACACAGGAAACACCAATGAATCCAATGTGGGCAAAGACGGCCCATTGCAAGGATGTATGATTAAGTGAATGAGGCCTACATAGTGACACCCTCTCAGGGGACGAATCCTTGTCCCCTGCACTCAGAATGTCATCAATATTTCAGGTTGAGACATAATAGGACATCTCTGGATTGAAGCCTCCGCTGATCTTTATTCTGCCTTGGGGCCCATATAAAAAAATAAAAATAGCCCAGAGTTGGACTTTAGGGGCCAGTTCAAATCTGCCCTTGGTGCTTTAGGTGTGTCGCGTTTTATACGCATTACCAATGAACTCTATAAAAAGTGAATTTTCATAAATGCACACCATGGATGCAGACGGCAGGATTTTTTATGTACATAAAATGCACAGCTGTGAACAGGGTCCAAGTCAGAACTTTTATTTTTGGGTTGGTGTTTAAAAAAGTAATTAAGCGAGAGGACTGGCATAACAGTCACACAGCAATCATGTGCTAAAGTAGATCAACAACCTCCTTAATATCTTTAGGCTGATGATACATAAGCAATTCTTCTTCTAGCAACACATTGCCAGCAGCAGGATCGCTAAAAAGGCTGCCTGTGTATCCCTATGGAATCGCTCCCTCAGCAGCCACATGCCGTGAGAGGTCGCTCTGTGGTTGGCCTAATGCTGTTGAATCTCCATCGCTAGTGATGGGAGCAACATCCTGCTGCCTTAGCTACAGAGAGCAATTCCATAACACAAAACAGGCGGACTCTTAGCTTTCCTGCTGCTGTTAATTTTGACAATTTGATAGCATCAGGATCGCTAGCGGCAGAGTGTCCTGTGTGTCATCAGCCGTACTGTTTTTCTTTAATTTGCAAAGAAAGGTCTGATAATGTACCAACGCCTTAAACCTGCAGGGATCTGTCAATGATATATCATAGAACGACTTTTTCTGCTCTACAGTGCCTGGAAAATGTATTCATACTCCTTGAAATTCTCCACATTTTGTCATGTTACAACCAAAAACGTAAACATATTTTATGTGATAGACCAACACAAAGTGGCACAATTGTTAAGTGGAAGGCAAATGATAAATGGTTTTCAATTATTTTTACAAATAAATATGTGAAAAGTGTGGCGTGCATTTGTATTCAGCCCCCCTGAGTCAATACTTTGTAGAACCACCTTTTGCTGCAATAACACCCGCAAGTCTTTTTGGGTATGTCTCTACCAGCTTTGCACATTTAGAGTGTGACATTTTTGCCCATTCTTCTTTGCAAAATAGCTCAAGCTCTATCAGATTGTTTGGAGAGCAATTTTCAAGTCTTGTCACAGATTCTCAATTGGATTTAGGTCTGGACTTTGACTGGGCCATTCTAACACATGAATATGCTTTGATCTAAACCCTTCCATTGTAGCTCTGGCTGTATGTTTAGGGTCCTTGTCATGCTGGAAGGTGAACTTCCGCCCCAGTCTCAAGTCGTTTACAGTCTAAGATTGCCCTGTATTTGGCTCCATCCATCTCCCCATCAACTCTGACCAGCTTCCCTGTCCCTGCTGAAGAAAAGCATCCCCACAACATGATGTTGCCACCACCATGTTTCAAAGTGGGGATAGTGTGTTCAGGGTGATGTGCAGTGTTAGTTTTCTGCCACACATAGCGTTTTGCTTTTAGGCCAAAAAGTTCAATTTTGGTCTCATCTGACCAGAGCACCTTCTTCCACATGGTATAAGATAGAACCACCCGCGTTAGCCAAAAATTGAGCAGGTGGGGTAACTGGGGTGTGGGGGGCACTGCAGCAGATACCGGCGGGTCTAATTCAAATAGACAAACAGAAAATATAGATAAATGATGGTGGCTGCGCTGTGATTACACTAAGGAAAAGAGAATGAGGGAAGGGCTGTGGGCTGGTCTAATAAACAGGGGCTAGAGATAAGTGGCGTGATAATGACAAATAAGTGACAGACACAGATGTGAAATATGTAAGTGTCACGACCAATGAACGTGCACAAATCCCAATAATGCAGGGGGGAGAGAAAGGTTACCCTAATGGGTGAGCGTTAACATAATCACATGTGAAATCTTGGATGAAATATAAACAAGTAAATGATTATAAATGAATGTGCAAGGCAAAACGTATGTGAACTCCAAAAAAACGCACAAGATAGAACAAATGCAAAAATTATGATAAAATGTCCATAGTTAGGATCCGAAGTGAACGTAACAAGTGATACAGTTCAATGTTTTAAGTTAATCCCGTCACCATCGGTTGCTAGGGTGTTTAGCACACGACTCTTCAGTGCAAATCCCAATAACGCAGGGGGGAGAGAAAGGTTGCCCTACTGGGTAAGCGTTAACATAATCACAAGTGAAAACTTGGATGAAATATAAACAAATAAATGATTATAAATGAATGTGCAAAGCAAAACGTATGTGAACTCCAAAAAAATGCACAAGATAGAACAAATGCAAAAATTATGATAAAATGTCCATAGTTTGAATCCAAAGTAAACGTGACAAGTGATACAGTCCAATAGTGATACAGTCCGACTCTTCAGTGCAAATCCACCACAGTGCTCACAAGCAGCTTACCTCCCAGCTAAAATAAACCAGCATATGGTTTACTCCGGGGCAGTAGACAGTCCTCTCGAGGAAGACCTATTCTTACTTTCACAGGATGTATATGGAAATACAAGTGAAGAAAAAAAAAAAATACAGTCACTCCAGTTTGTGCATCTACAGAGTCACACTATATATTTTTTTCTTCACTTGTATTTCCATATACATCCTGTGAAAGTAAGAATAGGTCTTCCTCGAGAGGACTGTCTACTGCCCCGGAGTACACCATATGCTGGTTTATTTTAACTGGGAGGTAAGCTGCTTGTGAGCACTGTGGTGGATTTGCACTGAAGAGTCGTGTGCTAAACACCCTAGCAAAAGATGGGGACGGGACTCACTTAAAATATTGGACTGTATCACTTGTCACGTTTACTTTGGATTCAAACTATGGACATTTTATCATAATTTTTGCATTTGTTCTATCTTGTGCGTTTTTTTGGAGTTCACATACGTTTTGCCTTGCACATTCATTTACTTGTTTATATTTTATCCAAGATTTCACAGGTGATTATGTTAACGCTCACCCATTAGGGTAACCTTTCTCTCCCCCTGCGTTATTGGATTTGTGCACGTTCATTGGTCGTGACACTTACATATTTCACATCTGTGTCACTTATTTGTCATTATCACGCCACTTATCTCTAGCCCCTGTTTATTAGACCAGCCCACAGCCCTTCCCTCATTCTCTTTTCATTAGTGTAATCACAGCGCAGCCACCATCATTTATCTATACCTTCTTCCACATGTTTGCTGTGTCCCCCACATGGCTTCTCACAAACTGCAAACGGGACTTCTTATGGATTTCTTTCAACAATGTCTTTCTTCTTGCCACTCTTCCATAAAGGCCAGATTTGTGGAGCGCACGACTAATAGTTGTCCTGTGGACAGATTCTCCCACCTGAGCTGTGGATCTCTGCAGCTCCTCCAGAGTTACTATGGGGCTCTTGGCTGCTTCTCTGATTATTGCTCTCCTTACCCGGCCTGTCAGTTTAGGTGGACGGCCATGTCTTGGTAGGTTTGCAGTTGTGCCATATTCTTTACATTTTTGAATGATGGATTGAACAGTGTTCCGTATGATGTTCAAAGCTTGGGGAAATTTTTTTTTTATGACCCAACCCTGCTTTAAACTTCTCCACAACTTTATCCCCGACCTGTCTGGTGTATTTCTTAGACTTCATAATGCTGTTTTTTCCCTAAGGTTCTCCAACAAACCTCTGAGGGCTTCACAGAACAGCTGTATTTATACTGAGATTAAATTACACACAGGTGGACTCTATTTACCAATTAGGTGACTTCTGAAGGCAATTGGTTCCACTAGATTTTAGTTAGGGGCATCAGAGTAAAGGGGGCTGAATACAAATGCACGCCACACTTTTCAGATATTTATTTGTAAAATTCTGAAAACCATTAATAATTTTCCTTCTGCTGGGGCAGAAACGCAATGACAGAAATGCTGGGGGAGAAACGCAATGACAGAAATGCTGGGGCAGAAACGCAATGACAGAAATGCTGGGGGAGAAACGCAATGACAGAAATGCTGGGGGAGAAACGCAATGATAGAAATGCTGGGGGAGAAACGCAATGACAGAAATGCTGGGGGAGAAACGCAATGACAGAAATGCTGGGGGAGAAACGCAATGACAGAAATGCTGAGGGCAGAAACGCAAAGACAGAAATGCTGGGGCAGGACCGCAAAGACAGAAATGCTGGGGCAGAACCGCAAAGACAGAAATGCTGGGGCAGAACCGCAAAGACAGAAATGCTGGGGCAGAACCGCAAAGACAGAAATGCTGGGGCAGAAACGCAAAGACAGAAATGCTGGGGCAGAACGCAAAGACAGAAATGCTGGGGCAGAACCGCAAAGACAGAAATGCTGGGGCAGAAACGCAAAGACAGAAATGCTGGGGCAGAAACGCAAAGACAGAAATGCTGGGGCAGAAGCGCAAAGACAGAAATGCTGGGGCAGAAACGCAAAGACAGAAATGCTGGGGCAGAACGCAAAGACAGAAATGCTGGGGCAGAAACACAAAGACAGAAATGCTGGGGCAGAAACACAAAGACAGAAATGCTGGGGCAGAACGCAAAGACAGAAATGTTGGGGCAGAAACGCAAAGACAGAAATGCTGGGGCAGAAACGCAAAGACAGAAATGCTGGGGCAGAAACGCAAAGACAGAAATGCCGGGGCAGAAACGCAATGACAGAAAAAATGCCGGGGCAGAAACGCAATGACAGAAAAAATGCCGGGGCAGAAACGCAATGACAGAAATGCCGGACACCAACGGACGGCCCCCCTCTTGACACCAGCATGGACAGCCCCCCCCCATCCCTTGACACCAGCATGGACAGCCCCCCATCCCTTGACACCAGCATGGACAGCCCCCCCCCATCCCTTGACACCAGCATGGACAGCCCCCCCATCCCTTGACACCAGCGTGGATGCCCCCCTCTCTATACCAGCATGGATGCCCCCCCCTCAACACCAGCATGGACAACCCCCCCTAAACACCAGCATGGACAACGCCCCCCCTCACATACTCCGAGCCCCGGGAAGGATGAAACAGCCGAGTGGGCGGCCTGACAGGATGCCAGCGTGAGCTCAGAGGAGCCCGGGAAAAAACAGACAGGGTGGAGGAGCGGGCGGCCCTGCAGAAATTGGCGGCGTGCGCCCGGAGGAGGGAGTAGGTGGAGGGCGGGCGGCCTGCATGCGTCCCAACGCGTGGATGGACGGATGAGCGGGTGGGTGACCCCCTCCGAAGCCGGCATGAGCCCAACAAGTATGACCCAGTGCGATCCCAGAGGAGTGTGAGGGAGGACGGATGGCCCCCCCTCTCACTGTGCGAGCCCGGGGGAGTAGGAGGGAGGACGGACGGCCCCCCCCTCTCACTGTGCGAGCCCGGGGGAGTAGGAGGGAGGACGGACGGCCCCCCCCCTCTCACTGTGCGAGCCCGGGGGAGTAGGAGGGAGGACGGACGGCCCCCCCTCTCACTGTGCGAACCCGGGGGAGTAGGAGGGAGGACGGACACCCCCCCCCCTCTCACTGTGCGAGCCCGGGGGAGTAGGAGGGAGGACGGAGGGGCCCCCTCTCTCGCAGTGTGAGGCAGGACGGAGTGGCCCCCCTCTAAGCCTGAGCCTGGGAGGAGGAGCAGGTAACAAGCGGGCGGCCCTGCAACAGAAGCCGGCATGCGTCCGACACGAAAGGAAGAGTGAAGAGCGGGCATGACACCTGGCGAGGCCCCCCTAAGGCAGTCCCCCCTCACTAGAATACCGGGATAGCAGGCAGCCCCCCCCCCCCCCGATGATACCCGGCGTGAGCACCGGGAGAGGAACCGCCACGAGACTCCATCGGTCGATCTGCCGTAACCGGAAGTGACGCGGTCCCCAGAAAATGATGGCAACCCAGACCCGACAGGGGAGGAGGCTTAAGTAGCCCTCTCAGTCTCCTCTCACAAATACAGGCTGGCCTGCGGCCAGCCTTACACTTGTAAAATTCTGAAAACCATTAATAATTTTCCTTCCACTTCACAGTTATGTGCCACTTTGTGTTGGTCTATAACAGGGTTTCTCAACTCCAGTCCTTGAGGCACCCCAACAGGTCATGCTTTCAGGATTTCCCTCAGATGAAACAGATGGTAATTACTAAGGCAGTGAAACTGATAAAAATCGCCTGTGCAAAATAATGGAAAGCCTGAAAACATGACCTGTTGGGGCGCCTTGAGGACTAGAGTTGAGAAACACTGGTCTATCACATAAAATCCCAATAAAATACATTTACGTTTTTGGTTGTAATATGACGAAATGTGGAAATCTTCAAAGGGTATGAATACTTTTTCAAGGCACTGTATATGCCATGTATGCAGCATCTATATACAATCTGTGCTAAGTACATTCAGTGCAAAGACACGGCCATGCTAGGTTAGTAGAACTAAAGACTAAAAACTTTTTTTCCCCATATTGAATAGAGAAAGAGGGGTTTTCTGCCACTGTGTCCCCATTGGGGAGATTTCCCTTCACTTCCTGCCCCAATTCCAAAACAGGAAGTAAGGGGAAACCCCTCAAAAGTAAGGAAATCCTTTGTTGTCACCAGAACAAGCTGTCCCCATTGGAAGATTTCTGCCCTATTATTGTTCTGGTGTCACCCCAAAATTTGAGATTTTCTTTCACTTTCCCCCCTCAGTGATAATGGGCACCGGGGCAAATAGAGAGGTTAAATGTCACAAACGGCACTAAAAAACTGACAGGTGTTGCAATCCCTCTCCACTCTATCCAAAATGTAAAAATAGTTTGCCTTTAGTTATACTTTAAATGCAAGTATAAAAAAATAGTACAATGTTTCTTATAGAGTAGCAAAATGTTGCTAAAAAGGTTAAAATCTTTTGAGTGTGATGAGCAGAAAAAAAAATGTATTAGTCTAGTTTGTATGTATGAGAGGTATGTACCGCTCCACGCTGTTGAACTCCAAAAGTAGCTCCCGCCCTGATACTGAAACAGGTGCTGGCTGTGCACTGATGCATGGAAAAGGAAAGGGCCCTGGACTGTCGCACTCTGTATAAACGATTTATTTTCAAAATTAAAATCCAAAATTAATCCATAAATTCAAAAAGTCCAAAAACAAACAAAAACAGAAAACTGACATGCATGTTTGTAAAATTTGTTAAAGCGTAACTCCACTTTTCATGAGAAAAAAAACATTCCCCTATGGGTGATCTATGTACATTGCAAGGATTATTGTTATAATTTGTTGCAGATTCCTACTTTTTGTTATTCTGAAGAAATCCCTGTTTGTTCCTCTGTTCTGAGTGGGTCTAATGGGAGTGGTTTCATATTTATCTATCAGCTGTGAACCTGCAGAGCACTAATGAGGAAATCTGCTGGGCCTGCATCCCTTTAGACATGTTCCTATTGAAAGTATCTCACCAAAAATGACATTTTTGTTGCAGGGGATGCCTGCAATCTGACTTGTATCCTAGGGCAGACTTCTGGGAAAATTGGTGAGCCAATCACACAAGCAGGAAATGATGTTTCTGGGGAGTGATCAGTATGCATTCTGTGTACAGAACAATTCCATGTAGCCATATTGCAATGCATTTACAGAACATTACAGTGGCTGCAGATTGAAAGGAAATGGTAATTTTTAAACATTCAATTGCAATATGACTTGTGTCACAATTGTATATGCTATAATTTTTTTTTCTATTTTTTTCCCCACGAAAGTGGAGTTACCCTTTAAGTTTTAGTCTATTTTTAACACACCATTGATTAATATGAATCTATGTGCCACTACTTATAGTGCAAATTTCTCCTGATTATTGCCTTTTGGCCTGTTGTTCATATATATAGCCCTAACACACTGCCTGTCCAAAGGTGACAGCTGCTCAGTATGGTTGTCAGGCCTCGTACACACGATCGATTTTCTCGGCAAGAACCAGCAAGAAACTTGCTGGCAGAGAGGTCTTGCCGAGTAAATCGGTCGTGTGTACGCTGCTAGCGGGTTTCTCGTCGAGAAAACCGACAAGAAACCTCGACGAGAAAATAGAGAACCTGCTCTCTATTTTCTCGTCGAGATTCTCCTCGGCATGTTTCTCGACGAGAAAAGTGAGTGTGTGTACACTTACCTGTCCGCCCGGAAGCCCGCGCATGTTCGAAATGAATTTGACGCATGCGCGGTAGCTTCCTAGGCATACGTAGGGTATACCAAGATGGCGGCGACGGCATCGAATGTGACGAGCGCATGCTCGACGTAGTCGATGACATCACCGCGTACACTCCTTTCAAAGAACCGCGGGTTCTTTGAAACGAGCGTGTGTACACTCGGCCGGGACAAGTTTCTTGTCCAAGAATCTCGTCGAAAAAAACGACATGATTTTTCAACGAGAATCTCGGCCGTGTGTACGAGGCCTCACAGTAAGACAGGAAGTTAAAGTGATACTAAATGACATCCTTATTCCACAAAAATATTCCATACACATACACTAGTTAATGGACCTGTAATATATTGTTTTATGAAATCATTTCTATAAGCTTGTTTACGCTAGCAGTTTGGTGGTGGTAAAATCATGCAGTTGAGCCGTGTTTTATTTATCACCCCTTTACCTGGAAAGGCGGCGGATTGGGGTGTACACATGCCATGGCTGCAACGCTTTGCTTCATGGCCAAGACAGTAATTATACCCCCAATGGAATTGGAGTCACGCTGCAACCGCCCAGCAACTGTGCACAATGCACATGGTTGTGGCATGGTGATCCAGCATTTAGGGGGGATACAATGCCTTCTCACTGCCTGTCAAATTCCCTCTGAAGAGCAATCCAAATGTGGATCACCCTTTAGAGAGCAAAGCAAGTGTAATTAAGGCCTTTCTTGTAATTCTGCCTCCTTGTAAGGTCCTTTGCGAGTTCCCGAACCCCTTCTTCTACCTCCTCATTTCTGTTTGTTTGGAACAAGCAGTGCGGGTTACTTGTGGTCATGAGCACTGCTCTATACACACACTATACATCCCATAGTCCATCTTGGGAACAAGTAAGAGAGGGTGGCTACATGCCTACATACAGTGGGACCATAGAGAATGAACGTAGTCACCCTCTAAGCCTAGGGTCACATCTTTGGGGTTCTGTGTGGGCGCGTTTGCATTCATTCAAATGGGTTGCTGTGGGAACCATGAAAAAAGAAGTACCTAACCCTTTTCAAAACTGCAACTGCACAGAACATTAGGATTCTTTGGAACCATGTGATTTTATCACACGTGAAAATGTCATGCTTTTCCAATGCATAGGGGTTTTTACATTAAGAATTAATGGCATCTTTGCATGTCTGCTAAAGAGCAGCACCATAGGCGTGGGCACACGCTAATCACCCTGTGTGACGCAGATTCCCCTGCCGAACGCCCCTACCCCCATGGTACCCGAGGCTACAAAGAAAGGAACTGGGGAATCCCTGTCCTCTGTACCTTTCTTTGCTATTTCACCAAAGCACCTTAATGGGGCTCTTAACAAATTTTAAATAAAAAATAATACAAAACAAAATTATAAAAAAAAAATATATATATATATATATATAAAAAAAAAAAAAAACTACTGACACCAATCTCATCCCTACGGACACCCTCCACTGTGTGTGCTTGAGCTTTGGGGTGCACACCCTAATGCAGGGCTCAAAATTTCAAGTCCTGAACCACTAGCCAGGCCTTAAGAGTTACTCGCCACCAGTTGCCCCACCCAACCCCTACCCTGCCCCACCCAAGTCTGCCCCGAAACACGCCCTTGTAAATTATCTCATGAAATTACACTGTTAAATGTTTTAAGCAGAATTAAGTTCCAAAAATAAATATTAACAATATTAACATAAAGCATATCAGTACCCATCAGTGCAGCTCAATGTGCCCATCAAATGCAGCTTTACGGTGCTCGTGAATGCAGCCTCACCGTGCCCCATCAAATGCAGCCTCACCGTGCCCCATCAAATGCAGCCTCACCGTGCCCCATCAAATGCAGCCTCACCGTGCCCCATCAAATGCAGCCTCACCGTGCCCCATCAAATGCAGCCTCACCGTGCCCCATCACTTGCCGCATTACTGTGCCCCATCACTTGCCGCATTACTGTGCCCCATCACTGTGCACCATCATCACTTCAGACTCACCATTGCCTCACA